>JAACJT020022760.1:0-31281 GCA_009936485.2 Gymnarchus niloticus | reverse complement strand
GGAAGCAATGAACATGAGTTTGGGCAGGCTTCGAGAGGCGGTGGAGGACAGGGCGGCCTGGCGTGCTGTGGTCCATGAAGTCGCGAAGAGTCGGACACGACTGCGTGATTAAACAACAACAAAGACAACACTGCATCTGTAATGGAATGAGTAAGCTGAGTAATTTGTAGCTGATCCGGATTGCTGATGTTTAGATATTATTCATATCTGCAAGCATGAATTAACAGTTTTGAAATTACATTTAAAGTTTACATTCCTATGACTTTACTGTAAAAACAAATTTAAAGATTTTAAGCCTGTAAAGGAGTGCGCTTATTCTGGGGTCAGGAACAAATTTATTATCCAAAGCTGACAAAAGCAATAGGAATGTTAACATTCGTTTTTCAAACTGCTTAATCCTATTCAAGGTCATGGGGGGCCTAGAGCCTATCTCAGGCAGCTTAGGGACACCCTGAATGAGATCCCAGTCCCATTGCATGGCAAAGTCACACATGCATTTACACACTACAGACAATTTAGACAGTGTGTACCCCAGCCTTGTGCCGTGCGTGACTTTGGATGGTGGGAGGAAACTGGAGGAAGCCTGCAAATTACAGGGAGAACATGCATTCAGTGCATTCAAGCTCCTAGCCCTGGAGGTGCTGTTAGCAATAGTGCTAACTGCTGAGCCACCATGTCCCCTGGAACGTTAACATTTTGGAAATGATTTACTATGTAAATTTTTTTAAAAATCTTTCCATATCTGTGAGCAAAAATTGGAGTTATATCAAATATTACCTTCTCTTAACATTTAAATTAACTCGTTGCATGAATACTCTTGTCTCGATTGTTTATCTGTCAGCTTGCTACAGTTGTCTGGTGTCTAAGTAAAAAAAAAAAAAAAAAAAAAACACTAAATAACTATTCCCGTTAATACAATTGCCACTCAGCACTTAGAGGTATGACAGGATAATGTGGTCAGAATGGAGAAATAATATTAATGCTTGTTTTTTAATAAGCCTAAATTTTTGATATGAGGAATTCTACTTTGTCATCTCAAGTTACAGTACATCAGATACCAAATTACAACAGAAAAACAGTAGGACAGGCTCTGCTGTCAGTGCTCGGATTATGCCATGGTAATTATTCATAGTTAGCATGCCTGTCTTTTTTCGTCTTGAAATGGCAAATGGAATTTGATGTCGAGACAATAATAAGAATAAATGAATTGACTGAATATTGCGTTTCCACAAGTCATTGATTTCAAGTCTAAGTCAAGTAATTTTTTACTGCACAGTCAAGCCTGTCTCAAGTACAAAAGATTTGCAACTCACTGTAAGTTGGACTCGAGTCAAGTCTTCTATCTCGAGTTGCCCACTGGCATATACTGCAGTGCACCTTGACTTCTTCTCTCTTTCATAACCTTAGGTGGCCCCCAGCAGCCTCCCAGTAGCTCTCAGGGCCCCCGACAGGGTCCCCCCTCTCAGCAACGCCCATCCCCCCAAGGCTTGAGCCAGCCCCCACCCCAGGTCCAGCCACATTTGGCTAGCCCTGGATCACAGCAGCCGTCTCAGGCCACTCCAGGCCAGCATCAGCGTCAGACGGGCCCTGGGGGCCCCGCTCAGCCACGCCCACCTGGACAGGGGGCTCAGCAGCAGGCGAGGGGCCCTCCTGTTCAGGGCTCCCCCCAGCGCAGTCAGGGAGGTGGCTCCCCTCAGATGCAGAAGCAGCAGCAGCCATCGCCCCAGCAGCAGCAGCAGCAACCGTTGCCACAGCAGCAGCCACAGCAGAGACCCCCTCCAGGCGGCTCGAGCCCCAAACCCACCACCGGGCTGCCAGCACAGCAACAGCGTCCCCCTCAGCAGAGGCAGGGCCAGCCAGCCAGGCAGCCAGCACAAGGAGGTCCTTTACCTCCCCAGCAGCAGAGGGTGCCATCCCAACAGGGGCGTGCTATGGGACCTGGCCCCAGCCCTGGCCCCGGCCCCGGCCCCACCACCCAGCAGCCCCGGCCCTCTGCTCAGGGGCAGGGAGGCCCACTGAGTGTGGCCGGTGCAGGTGGGACTCGCCCGCCTGTGCAACAGAAGCCCCAGCCCCCACAGAAGCCCAGCCAGGACCTCCCAGGGATGGGCGCCCCTCCCCAGCTAAAGTAAGAACTGTGGGTTTGTTGTGATTCTGTGATCCCTACCAAGTGCAAAACAGTTGTTTACAGGCTCATGATAGTTATGTTTGTTCCGTATCGTGATATTTTATCCATATTCATTAGCTGCATGTGATATGGTGAACTAAGGTGGTGATTAGCCTTGCATTACAAGGTATACCATCTGTTCTCCATTGGATTTCTGTGTGTAAGGGAATAGACCATAAACTCTTTACTGATTGGCTTCGAGTTCAGTGGTGGGGGCACGTTTATCAAGCTGAAACCAATCAAATACCCACAGAACTCAATCCAGTCAAAAATCATAAGGTAATACTCATGCAGTACTTTCAGGTCACACAGTAAATACAGGAAACAAAGATTTTAAAGTGGAATGCAGACTTGCACTTTGTGTTCAAGTGACTATAGGAGTTCACCTTAAAGCATATTTACATCTGGACCAAGGAAAGATAATATTAATTTACTGAGAGAAAAAGGAAAATTGGCCACCAGGCATTATTCTGTATTTCTTTCCCTGTTCCTTCTATTTTGTAACTCCTTTTTGGTCGTATTCAGCTGGCCACAAATATAAATGAAGTTCTTTATTGACATTCCATGTGATGTACTGTAAGTCTGGATTCGGTCAAGAACAGCTCCATTGCCAATAGTGAAGGTAAATCTGAGCCACAGAAAAAGAAAAGTACTAAATATTTTATTGACATATATGATTCTAAAAATTAATATAAAACCCATTAATATAAAAGTAAAAATATTTCCCAAAATAATATTTCACAAATAATATACTGTATTTGTGTTTCCCTGTGTATTGTATTTTGCCTTGCAAACGTTTGATGCATGCAGTATACCAACATCCAGGTATTTTTAAGTCTGCTTGACTTGCAACACCTGGTCTGTCATTCCAGCATGTTTGCAGCATGGTCATGCAGAACACATGCCAACATCTCACCTTCCTGTCAGCGTATATATCTGATGGTCCTGTATTATAGGGATGTACAAGTTTCAGATGTTAGGGAATAGATCAGCATTTTGCTTACAGGACTGCCTCATCGTACTCTTAAAGTTCCAAAATAGTTCAAAAGTTGAAAATGCCAGTCAGTCGTTGTCAATGATAATCTTTGGCTGTGGAAGTATTCTTCCAGCCTGCTAATGAGAAAACTTCCTTAGTCCATAAAGGCTCTAGAAATTAAATATTTAAAACTGTTAGGTATATATGTTATATGCATAATTTAAGTCTTGATGGGAGTGTTGTCTGACTCTGTGGTACGAAGTATGGACTGGTAATCTATGTTAATTTGATTCACTACCCAGCAGGTAACTTGTTAGGAGACTAGTGTAATCTACTAATGAGAGGAAAGGAAGATATAATTCTCTAGTTATTTGCTCTCAGTTAAAAACAATGCTAGTTCATAGTCTGAGGGTAGAAAACAAGTTAAATTTTTTTTTTTTCTTTTCCCCCGCAGGATCATTTTGTGAGATTTATGTCTTGGTGCATCATGAGTTTGACCTGATGTTGTCTCACTTTGTCCAGAGTGCCAACATGTCAACCTCTGAGATCTTTAAGTCTCACTGAACATGACAGGTTCCAGAGTCCATGTTTTTTCATTCATATTTTTTAACAAGAGTTTGGGCTGACAAACATTTGTGGTCAATGTAGAATGATGGCAAATGACACAGTCAGATATAGATTTGAATAATTTAGAGCCTTTCTTTCAGAAAAGGTAAATGTAACTTGCTGTATGTGTGGTGTATATGCAGTTCCCCCATTCTGTACAAACAAAAATGATTATTGCTCAAAATGATATACAGCACATGAACAAGTATATTGTGCATGTCTGCCATATGGGATGATATGAGATCTTGAACCAGCAGGGAACATATTATTGAACAAACAATATGAAATAATTTTAGTAACAACAGAGTGGCTTTCCTTTCAAGATTGGCAAAAATCTTCAGGATTTTTAAAAAATTATTATGGCATATATGTCTTTAGTCTAAACTTGAGAACTTTACTCTGATGGTATGGGTGGACAATATTCAGGTTTATTTTGAGCAGGCATGCTCAGTTGTTCCACTCAGTTTCTTAACCTGAGAGTGAACATCCAAACAGTTTGTTAATTCAATGGGAATTACTGGTGTTAAAGTATATCATTTTGAGCTGAATATATATATCACAACACTTAGTATTTCCATTCTTTTCAAGGACCAATAAAAATAGTGAAATATATTTAGTATGTCCACATAAAAGTATTATTTACTAAGTATCAATCAGATATACTTTGGAGCATACGCCTGTCGATACATAGAAAGCTTCACATCTTAAACAAAGGTCAAAGGTCATCTAGTTCTACTATGCCAGCCTCACCCCCTCCCCCATTCCATGGGTTGCTGCATGAGTTTAATAGCCTTTTCCTCTCCTCTATTGCCATTCTCCTCTCTTTGTAGCAAATCCCAGTCTCTTACCAATGCCTTCAACCTTCCAGACACTTCGGCAGCTCCCCGTTCCAGCCTTAGCCAGGATGAGGTGAAGGCTGAGACCATCCGCAACCTGCGGAAGTCCTTCGCCAGCCTGTTCTCAGACTGAGCCACACCCATACAGAGCGACAGATGGACTGACTGACTGACTGACTGACTGACTGACTGACAGACTGACTGACAGACAGACTGCCACCCCCCCACCCACCCCCGATTACCGACACCCCAAAGAACAATGGCAAACCATTCCCCATGTCCTTCTAGATGCAGGCTAAGATCCTTTGGCAAGTACTGTATGTGCACCTGCAGAACTATTCATTGCCTGCACTGTTCAGCAACGACACTAAAAAAGGGGCAAGGAGATGCATGGGCGGACCTCTGTGTCGTTCAGGCCAGACTGCGGCTCTGCAGTCTCCTTTATTCCAAGGAACCTTCTGCAAAGGAAGCTCGCTTACCTGCACATCCTTCTCCTCAACTTGCATGTTTGGTTGTGGACTGTTACTAAAAAAAACTGAAGTGCAAACAAAGCCGTGGGTCCTTGTCTGTGCCCTTTCTCTTCTGTCTCAAAGATTCAGTAACCAAAAACTTTTTTTTTTTTTAATAAGGATGACCATTGTATTTATGTTTGCCTTTTAGATATAGCTGCTTTCTTTCAGTGGAATGAGAAGCTGACTGTTCCTTCTCAGACCAGACCATGCAAACTGTTAGATTTCCCTTAGCCCTCTTTGTCTTCTGAAGGGTGCTTTCATTTACATTTGGTTAAAGCTCAGTATGTTTACCATTTAAGCCAGGCTAATTGCTTTGTCCTTTAAAGTTTGAAATAGTATGATATGGTCATGTGAAAGCCAACCCTTAAGAATCCAAGGACTCACAAATTAAACAGTTATATTAAGGATTGTCTATCTCAACATCCGTATTTGTTGCACCAAGCATTCCTCTAACAGTCTGACAAGGTTACAAATATAAAAATCACGAAAGTAAAGCTTGTATGTTGTGCATGACAATGTGGTTTGAAGGAAAACCCAGAGTCCTGTGCTCATGGATGGAGCACCAAGTCCAAGTTCTTTGCATTCTTCCTGCTTCCCAGAGGGTCATCAGTGCCAGCTATGGGAGATAGAGGCAGGCACTACACTCCCCTTTCCCTCATTCATGGAGCTTGTCAGCTTGTTTTCATGCTTAGGTAGCTGTAGTGAAAATGTTCTGTGTTTGTTGTGAATGTGCCTAGGCTGCCTCTCTCTTTCCTGGCTTCTCCCACACTCCCCAGTCAGTCAAGTCCAGATAGTCTTGTCTCAGGGAAGTCTCCAAGATAATGGAAAGCGAAAGCTAAATAGTTGTGGATTGTGACCCCTTAGCTGTCTATGAATTAAGTATGTTGTATTTGTAAGCTCTGACATACTTCACTGCCTAAAAGGAAGGGGTTAAAACCAGTTTCTTGCTGTAACAGACCTACGACGAGGGCAGAGTTGAGGAATGGTATTGAAATAGGCAGTCTGTGCTGTTTTCTAGTCTTGAGAATTACTTCTTGGTAAGGTTGTGTCCCCCTTAAATAAGTTTGAGGAACAACAATGGGTTATTCATAGGTACATGTTATCCTGCCACCACAGTTTTATTTTTTGTTCCAAAAAATGCTCAAGTTCTTTATAAATAATGTGGTAAAACAAAAAAAACCAAAAAAAAATTCTATCCCAGTAGGGCTGGTGTGCACAGTGTAGGAGTTTTTGATATAATCTTAGGACCCGCCACATGGCATCCTCTACAGGCATTACTGTGTGGCTCCCTTCCAACCTTCCCATAGTGCCCTTCACCTCCCTCACCCCAGGCTTTCCCCAGACCCACAGTAATCCTTTGTGAAAATTAGTGCATAAATGTGTGAATGTTGTACTGTACACTGTAAAACATAATCCCAAGTGTTGTACAGGTAGTGACTAATGAATGATACAAATCTGTGATGCTTCTTTTCTATGGCTGTGCCTATATTTTTAAATGTGTTGACTGAATGCCCACTAATCGTTTTTCCCATGTCCTGACACGTTGAGTCACAAGTTATTTTATCAGGTATTTTGTGTTTTATTGATGATAAAGCTGTGGTTAAAACAGAGTAGAGACATTGCATAGCGTTTTATATTACAGATATAATATTCCTTTAATATGACAGCTGTTTTAGACACTTAGCTGTGTTCTGAGCTTCCTCTTGTAGGATGTAATCACTGGATTGAGCACTGATATATTTGATTACAGTGCCACCTTCTGGAGTGGTAGATCACTACAATCTGCAATAACTGCAGCCTTTAAAAGTTCTCAGCAACAATGAAGTGTATTTTTCAATTCCAAGTGTATTTTTCCTTTAAATGTAACTTTCCTTTAACTTGGTCATGAACACGAAAGGCCTCATTATATGCCTGTATATAATGGGTTATCTTTGAACTGGTAAAGTCTTTTAAGAACGTCACCGTTATCAAAATGAGCTCTAGGTGGAAGGGTTAAGCAGTGTTGGGTCAATGATATCGTCAGTGGCTCACTTGGATATTTAGACTTAAAATTACTGGTAATATATTATTAAAAAATGAAACTAGTGATGTATGTCAAGTCCATCTTGGTAACTATAGTGAATGCTTACAAAACTGCACAGACACGTGACTGCACACACAGACTGACATTTTAAAATATGTATTATGCATTTAAAGCACTGAAAGAACTTTCAATATTTGACATCTTGTCTGTTGTATTTATTTTAATTTTGTTTTCCTGCATCTGATGGCTATGAGTTTAATTTTTGTTGTTGTGTAAACAGTTTTCAATGTATCTATCCATTGTGCAATGACATTTTCAGGTGATTGACCAGTGTTTGTCTGTTTAATGCTTAGCTGTTATACAAAAAATATGTATGGCATTATAAATTATTTAACATTATATGTACATATAATGTTAAAATGAATAATTGTAAATCATGTTGTAGTATATTATGTGTAGAAATGTTTGATGTAATTGTCAGTGTACCTTAATATTTGTGAAGAAATTACTATGCTATAGAAGTGCAGAAAATTAAAAATAGAAAACATTAAAGTCTATGAAGAATCTAAAGATGTCTCAGATGCTATGATTTTCTATAAGGGCTTGATCTAGAGAGCTTTAGCCATTTTACTGGGACAATTTGTTGACATTTCCTTAAGCTAGCGCAAATTACAGTTACAGTAGTATTATTTACACTATATGGCAAAAAGTATGTGGATACCGATACTTGTTCACATACTTTTGGACTTTGCTAACAAAGCCTTATTCATTGTTGACAAGTGTGTAGCTAAGCACACAGCCATGCAATCTCCAGCACAAACACTGCAGCACAACGAGTCATGTTGAAGAGGTTACTGACTTCCAAAGTGGCACCATCATAAAATACCACTTTTCCAACAAACCAGTATGAAATTTCTGCTCTGGTTAACTGCAAGTGATTGTAATATGGAAACAACTAAAAACAAGAATTCAGTTGTGATGCGGTGGTCCACATACATGTCCAACCCTACTAATGCTGTTATGGCAGCAAATCCCACCAGCAATGTTCCAGCACCTAATGGAAAGCCTTTCCTGAAGAGTAGAGGTGATTATAGGCACAAATGGGAGGATCAACTTTCTATTTTTAACGATTGGCTTTTGACTGAGATGTTTTACAGTTTGACATACATAGTTTTGGCCATATAGTGTATATTTAGTGATTGTATAGCTTCTCAAAACAGGTACAAACAGACACACTAATATATATATTTATAGGGTTTAATGCAACAGGTGTGAATTTAGAAAAAGGGTATCTAAGGCCTAGCACTGATAACTCTACATTCTCTGACAAAAATGAAGCTCTTCAGATAATTACAGACTGATAAATGAGGCATATGAACAAGCATAACACAGACCATCTTGGCTGAGTTATGGGTGGACTGCACTATAAAAGCATCTTGCCATGTCAGGAACACCCAAACAAGGTTTCATAAATGTTACATAAAGCTGTCTCCTCAACTGCAATTGTGAAAAGCCATTTAGAAATATCCAGCAGGCATCCAAAGCCCCCACCTTTTAGCACTGACTGGAGGAAAAATTCAAAAATCACATAAATATTCCAGACTTTTATTTCAAGAATAAATCCCATTGCCATTTGCCATTCGTATTTCTTGCAAGACAAAAATAATTCTAAAAATACTAGGATTTGTCTCGTTTTAAAATAATTTGTTCTCTTTTAAACCGTCACACAAAAATAGAAACAACTTTTTACATAAAAAAGTAACTGTACACAGAGATATACCTTTTTGTATTGCAAACATAATATCCCATATACCACTCTGGTACTGTACAATATCAGTGATCTACATTAAGATGTTACTATGACTTCAACATACTGATCAATGAAATGCATCTCCAGTTCTTAAGAAAACAGCTGACAAGAAAAATAAAAGCTAATCTGTTAAGTGGTCAAGTTTGCTGGATCTTCCAATTGGACACTTCTCACGTATGTCCTTCCAAAGTGGAATGCATCAACATTAATGTGATGACCCAGTAGGAAGCAGGTTGTTCACGGGGAATTCCATCAGCAGTCCCGTTCACTTTGCTTTTGCATCTTATCAGTCTCAGCAGTGGTTAAGGAATTGAATAGCAGGTGGTTACCTTTAAAGGTAAATATATTTGAATGTAACATCCAACTTTAGAAACGAGTGAAATTTTACATTAGTCCACTCAGAAATAGAAATTTTATATGAAGCAACTAAATGAGTGAGAACATACACTCTGTTGGCAAGGTACTATACTAAATGTGGGTGGGGTTCAATGACAAAAATTCTGCTTTGCAAGTATTTTCTGGTGACAGGCCTCATTCGCTTCTCCGACTCTCCAGACGTGTAAAAACACATTATTCAGACTGAAGGTGGTTTTACCGTCCACCGCTCATAGCTGCTGGTGTGTGTCCCTGCTGCTGTAACCGCAATGTAGATTGCCAGCTTGCTTGGTTACTTTGACGGTTACTAAGGGCTTACATTTTTAAAAAATATGCATATAAAAGAACCTCAAAAAAAAAAAAGGATCACCAGAAAAATCAGTTTTTAAAAACTTTTTGAAATGATCAGATATGTCACAGTGACATCATGAAAGTATCTAGAGCCACACAGTTTCAATAAAGAAAAAAAATTAAGAAAAATAAATAATAGGAAACCCACTAGTCGCTACCCTATTTGTAAAGAAACCCCATGGAACTCTAAAACAGTAAAGAACCCAGACACTACCAGGACTACCTACAGCAAACTTAAATGAGAAAATGGGGTACCCAGCCCCTTATTCAAATTTAAATATTTCTAAAATTCAAATTGGACAGACAGACAGACAGACAGACAGACAGACAGACACTCTGTCAGTTATACTTGTTCTGAAGTCCTTAGCTACTTGACAGGTCATGTCATATTTAACATGAACATAAGGGTGGGTTAAAAAAAAAAAAAAAAAAAAAAAATCACATTTCAGAACACTGCCCTCTGCAGATCAGTATTCACAGTACATCAATAGAGACCTGGCCAATGCCACTTGCTTGGCACAGGTGACCATGTTCTACAGATCCACCTTCCCTCTGTACTCATTACATGAATGATTACCCCAATGAAAGCCCCAAAAGCCAAATCCAGCTACTATAATCAGAACTACTCACTTTCTACCAGCTATTAACAGCCAACAATTTATGACCCTACTTATGCTTTCAAAATGCATACATTTAGATTAACCTGAGCATCATCCTAAAAAGAACATGACTGGAGGGGGAAAAAAGAAAATAAACAGGGATTTTTAGATAAACATTAGAAAGACCTAATGCTTAGGGATCCTTTGGACACTAATGCTGTGAGGTACAGGACAGAGTGGCCCATTCTGGAAAGAATGCTCCATTTTGTGGAAAATATCTCATTCTAAACAAATAAGCTGTTTGCCAATGTGTTAGTGATAGCTGAAAAGTTTACAGTCTGTTAGCTAGTACATATCTTAATGCAAACTATTTGTAATTTGTATACATGTACAAAGCGAGATCAAATATAAACCACAAACTCTAATTTTAAGATGAGGCTGCACCTTGTAACCGAGTCTTGAAGCAGACTACCAATAGGATTCACTCAGCAATAAGCAGCATTCAAAAAATATCCAATTGGATTCTGCATAGTGAGGCTGCAGCTGTGAAGAACTCATCAAGCAGCAGACTTACAGGGTGAGACCCAGAGTTAGAGTCAAATGCGACCCTCTACACTGCATACCACAGATTTTTACCCATTCCAAAATAAAGTGATGACCACTATATATTTCTCATGGAATCATTTCACCAGTGGGCGGGCATAATGTCTGTCTACTCGTAACGTTTTTCTAGTAGCAATCAATCTGAGAAAGGGACCCTCTCCATTCAAAATAACTGTCAGTGAGTTAAATAGCCATGTATCTGCAAAGCATGCCATTGAAACTTCCTAGTAGGTTGTCCTGCAAAAAGCAGAAGAGAGAAAAGCCAGTCCTCTGTGTATTTAAATGGGACACACTCAGGCCATTAATAACTCATAACAAATTGTACTGCTGAAACATACTTAAGTTTGTTGAAGACCTAGTTATCAAAATGTTAATGAGGCAGCTGAATGCTGTTTGAACCTTATACTGTAGCTGTGCATTTGATTCCTCAACTACAGCCAGAGAGAGCAGAAATAAAATGCACATATTTAAACAACTGCACTGCTTAACATTTAGCTAAATCACCATTGTTTTTGCCTCAAATACTTTTTGGGCTTTCTTTTGAGGAAACATTTCCAACACCAGCTAAAGAAAACCACCAAACAACTTGCTGTCTCTCTCCAATAAAAAACAAACTAAAACCAGACATCCAAGTGCCTAGAAACACCAGCCTCACTGCTGTGGCTCATGGTCCAAAATAGGGAAAGCAGAGCGAGTCAGGACCTCTGGAGGTAAAACCCTGAAGACCACACTGATTTAAAAAAAACACATACAGACACGACCACACAGTTTAAGCACAGATACATTGGTGTAGCCAGCCTCCCAGCACACTACATCCATTACACTGAGCAGTGTCGCAGTACGTAGCCTACAGGAAGGACAGGCACCAAAAACACAGCAAAAGGACAAAAACTAAACCAAATCTCCAGGAACCATATCTTACGGCCAAATGGATAAGCTTCCTACCTTCACGTTTTATAAAGAGAGGCACCATTTCTAAGCCATGCCAGCTGAATCCAATCCATTATTCTACATACTGGAGAGATTTATTTTGCATCAGCAAGGCCACAAACCCTTGACTATTGCTGGAATATTTTCAAAGGATTAACCATTCTTTTGATCAATGACATTTGTAAATCTATGAGTCTGTTAAAAAAGGCAGAACAAACAGAGGACACTTACACCAACAGTCATAGGTCATTAGTTTTGTGGTCTGATTGTTATCTCCAGCATGTTGTCAAACCGAATCTCTTCAAATTCAGCAACCCTCAGTTTATTCTGAAATCGAGTCTGCAAACAGGGGTCAGTTTCTCCAAATCTTTGTTCTAATAAAATAGAGAGCGGATAGATTTTAGTTCTTGGAGAAACCCAAGTGCTGAGTTAAGCGGGACCATTTAAATAACCTTGAGACGAGAATGCAGCTGTTTATTTCCATGTAGCTGTCTGCTTGCGGCTTTGGAGTTGAGCCAGTCAGAAACGTCTTGGTTTCAGCTGATTTTTTTTCCTGCATATTAGGGTGGCAATCGGGCATCGGCAGTCACGGTTAGGTACAAGGGGGCTATTACAGCCCCTCCCCCAACGGATATCAATCAGCAGCATCACAGCGGCATCAGCCGGGTGGTGTGGAAAAGGAGGGGGTTCAGATCCTCGGCGTGAACGGCACGGTGCAACGAGGGCTCTGATGCACTCCGCTCAATCTTTGGCATCAGGTCCTGAACCTGCTCAATGTTGACCAGGATCTGTTTACCAAAGCCAAGAAAGTGAGGAAAAAGGCTCAGTCATGTCAATGCCAACAACAATTCTGCTTTGGGTGAATTGTGCCCATTTTTCAGGTCGACAGTGGTATTTACACCAGCCAGGCTGTACTAGTGGAACGTGATTAAGCCAAAGTGCACATGTATTGAAGTTTAAATTACACTGCCCATGGGAACCAGATTCTAGGCAGCCTCACCTGTGGAAATAGGGGTCTTTCATCCCGTTTGAACTTCAGGCAGTCAATGATGAGTCTCTTCATGGCTTTTGGGGAGTTGCTGTACAGCTTACTAAGGTCAGGGGACAAGTAGCCACGCCCCACCATGAAAATGATCTAGAAGGGAATGAGTAACTTTGTTTGCAAATACCAAACACTGCAAGGCTGAATTACAGGAATAGCGATTTTCCACCAACAGGGAATGGGTTCTTGAACCAGTTGTGTTCAGGATTCTTTGAACCTGGGTGCCAGCTAGCGAAGCGGCCTGCGTTTCCACCAGTTTTGAGCGGAACCATTGTAATCAAGGATGCATCATCAATGGAGGGCGTGGCAGAATGCATCATGAAAGAAATGTAATTGTAGGTATCTGACAAGATATGAATCTGCATACCTATAATGACATTTTTACTACTCAATTTATTTAGGATATTCAAATATATTGAGTAGTGAATATAAATTTATTGAATATTTTAAATGACAGTTGTGGACAGGTCCACCGGCAGTGGGCTCGGTTTCTGAAGCAAGTCTGCTGGTCCTGTTCTTACTGATGCTGGACGATTAAAAAGAAATACTAATAATAAGGCAATATTAAAGCACTAAAATATTAAGGCTACTTAAACACCACTTACATGATTAAATGATTTACACAATTTATATCCGGAAATAAACTTTACACGCCAGAGCTACAGCAACAGGCTAGTGCTATATTTCCCCGCCCACCACCACTTTTCGACAACTCTTTTGAGTCCCGGTAATCCTTTTTAAGTTTGTTTATTACTTCTTCCTGATTACGAGTGAACCCAGCTTTAGCCAACTCCTCAACTAGTTTGGCATACAACTTCCTTTTTCTTCCGCTGCTCTCCAGCTTTTATTGAAACTCAGGAGATGACCAAATCACCACCAAATACTTTGTTTCCTTGACAGACCACTGGATGTTCTTTTTTCCCCTGAAGATTTATCCTTTTCCATTGCTGTGCTCGGCTTCCTCTCCGTCAAGCCCACTGATGTCATCACGATTCACGCTGGAAAAACCAGCTCTCTTTTGGTTCCAGTTGGGAACCAACTTTTCAGGTTCCAAACCAATTTACTTTTAGTCGAAATGCTTGGAACGGTTCTAAATTTGGTGTGCGAACCAGAACGGAACCCGTTCCCTGTTGGTGGAAAAAGGGTAGAAGTGGACTAAAAGGTTGTGGGTGGCATTTACCTGATCCCGGTTGCTAATATTAGAGTAAGGCAATGTGCCTGACATCAGCTCATAGAGCACAATGCCATATCCGTAGACGTCTGACTGGAAGGTATAAGGGTTGCTGTCTTGCATACGAATGACTTCTGGAGCCTAGAAAATGAAGTCCAAGGTTATTATATGCAAAACTGTTCACATGCCCAGCCACGCTTCTTTAAGTTTACTACTAACTTCTCTGTTTAAATTATACATCAAGCTTTCTCCAAGTAACTATGCACTTGGATACAGCAACAGAAAATACTCAGCCTCTTGACTATCAATCCGCCCACAAAATTCAATGGTACCAAGCAAGGCTAATGAGCTGGCCTGAATGGTCCAGTGGTACCTACCATCCAAAGGATCGAACCACTGGGCTGCTCCACCTGTTGGGAGCCGCTCCAGCGTGACTTGACTGTTGCCAGCCCAAAGTCCCCGATCTTCACTGTCCAGCCTTCATGGAGGAAGATATCTGAAGGTTGAAGTCAAGGAGCAAGCAAGTCTTTGGCAGTGTAGGTTTAGGGAGAGGTGGCAGATCCTGACATCTAGCTCCGTTACTTCACCAGAACAGTAATGAGACAAGAAATATCCTACTTGGGGTACAGTAGGACGGTCTCACAACAATGTCTCTCTGATCATAGGGTTTCTGAACTTGCTACTAAAAAGAACTGCAAGCTGTGCTGCTAACTCAGCTTTCTTCAGATAGGTCAGAAAATCCAACCTGTTTTATAGACCAGTGTCAAGATGTGGGACAAAAACATTGCATCATCATTAAGTCAATGAATATAACAGAGGTGCATGCCCCTCAGGCAGCTACACAGGCAACAAAAAAGTTTAAGTTAATTAAAAGGATACTGTTTGATTTTAGGTCTCGGTGTATGATATTTTTTGCATGAAGGTAGCTGTGGTTAAAAAAAAAGAAATACATAAGAGGCACAGAGGACTCCTTATCACATGCAGTACTCTCTCACTTCCACCACAGTGAAGTGTGCACTCATCCTATATGCACCCAAATGGGAAACAGCTGCTAAATGTGACCAGCCTCTACCCCAAAGATTTCCTGCTTAAACACACAGCTCAGATGAGCCACAACCATTTACCTGTGTATTACATCATATTATACACAATGAGGTAATACAGGGCTGCAATCAACGGTGAACAAGTGTGTGTGCGTGGTTCTCCGTCTTACTCCATGCCCTGGGCTGTCTGCCGTGCCACGTCGATGCGCCGCATGGTGTCGAATTTGGTTTCTGTGACATGCAGGTGCCGGTACAGGCTGCTGCCCTCACACCACTGTGTGATGATGGCAAAGTTGGGTTTCGTCATGAAGCCCATAAAGAGCAGGATGTTGACATGGCGTGTCTTCCTGGAAGGGGAAACCAGACATCATCATCATCATCATCATCATCATCATCATCTGAGCTTCCTGGAGCTCACTTTGCATTTCCCCATGGGCAACAATCTACAGCTGACATGACAGAAGCCACCACTTATGCCTGCGACACAGGAGCTTGGCTGACCTGAGCAACTGCATCTCATTTTTGAAAGCCTGCAGCTGCTCCGGCGTGGGCTCCGTCACCTTCAGGATCTTCACAGCTATGTCTCCGTGCCACTTGCCCTTGAAGACCGTCCCGAAAGACCCAGTGCCGATACGCTTCAGCATGGTAACCTCGCTTGAGTGCACCTCCCAGTAGTAACTGGAGTCCCGGTTTCCACCTCGGTGCTGAAACACAATCCCATGATGTCGCTCACCAAAGCGCAAATGCCTCCAGTTTGGAAGTCATGCAAAAACATGCCAGCAGAGTTTGTCGGCAGCAAACTGATGATATCAGATTTTTGATATTGAAGTTCTGGTATAAGTGGATGGGGAACATTATAAACATCCACACATAACTAAATAAGTGTCTTGAAAGTGAACCAAGACACCAACAGACTACTGGAATCCTCAACCAGAAAAATCCAACTCACTACTTTCTTCTTCTCATCTGAGGAAGAAGACTTCCGCTGATTGGTGTCTGAGGGTGACTTGGGAGGCCGTCTCCCAGGTGAGCCCACAGAAGGGGGGCTGGTGGAAGGTTTCGACAAGTGCTCAACTCCTGGGGGGGGCAGACATGCAGGAATGAGTCTCTTCAATGATCACTTTACAAATTCAATCAAATCTCAGTAGAGAACTACAACCCAAAAGAGGTACAGTCAGACCAGAGATTCAAACAGTAAAAAGGTGAAAACAAAGACTACTCACCCATTAAATTGTTTACTTTTAGTGCTTCCTAAAAGACAAAAAAAGAACAAGTATATCATGCATTTTGATGTGGAATTAAAGACAGTGAGCAGATTACAAAGAAAAAAAGTCAATGTCACTGGGCCTTACGTTAACCCTTCAGAACATCCTCCTAAACTGTAGCAGTCCCACATTCCCACTGATGGAAAACTCCTTAGGTTAAAATACCCACCAGGCAGCAGAAAAAAATTCAATCACCTCAATGACCCCAGCTCCTGCAGGCCCCACTGTGCTAACCATGTGAACATTGGGGGTAGATGTGGAGCGGTGCCGCTGAAGGGACTGGCCACCCGGGTCAGGGAGGGGGAAGTGGAATGCTGAAGTGGGGGAGAGCAGTCCCAGCCTGAGAGAGAAGTGAGAGGCTGGTACAGGTGCAGGCTTTCTGCTCTGAATTATGCTCATCAAAGAGCAGCTCACACAAACTACTTGTATTATGAAGTTCCATCAGATCAACCATACAAGCAGCACTGCTCCAGAATGATCTGTCCTTAACTTGCATTAGCATAGGAGATGAAAATGATGGTTGAGAAGTATTTACAGGTGAGTGTAACAGTTTGTGGTTAATATGTCAAGGCTAACTAATCCTAACTGTGCTGGTTGCTGTTCTACTCAAGAAACAAACAAAAAAAAAAAAAAAAAAAACACACATCTGGCTTGAATTGCAATGTAAACTGTATCCAGAACATGTAAACTGCTTCAACTGAAACAAACACTAAACGTGCAAACAACATCTGGTGGAGTGGTGCAATTTACAAAATTCACATTTCCTTTAAACACAAGTATTCTGACTAGTCTGGAAGCCTACAAAACAGTAATAAAGACTGCACAATCCTACAATGCAGAAAGGTGAACATGTTCTCAGGTATGCCAGAAAGAACTTACGTGGGCTCTGGGGTTAAGGCCATGTCGCTCTGGGATAAGGAGCTATCTGGTAGCAGTTCGGAGATCTGAGGGTACTCATCTAGGCCTGGAGGAGGCAATCTGTCCACAACACAAAGACCATGGACTATGAGGTGTGAGTCAGTCAAAGCACACCAGAGCCAACAGAACACACACAAACCCATCAGTCACATACAGTGTGTATTAAAGTACTCACATCTTGCTCATTGTGTCCATATCCACACACACTGTGGGCACCTTGCTGCTACAGTGCTGGTGGAACTTGTACCCACAGGTCTGACAGCGGAAACCATTAAAGAGGAATTTGTGGCAGAAGTCACAGTAGGCCAGCTTCAGGAAGGTCTTGCGTACCTGCAAGCAGAAGATGGAACAGCTGATTGGCCAATGAACTGACAGTGACACCCAGCCTTCATGGTTGTAGTGGTGTGGGCAAGGGTGGGGCATAGGGTAACCATCACCCAGCCAGTCCATTAAACAATAAGGACAGCTACAACCTAACCCAAAACTGTAACTGGACTCCAGGGAGTCATCAGAAATCATAGTAAAAACCCACACAGGAGCAACCAGTACAGCTGCTCCTCACTTAACGACCTACCTGTTAAACCACCATGCGGACTTACGACCAGCTCTCCAACCATTTATAAATATACTAAAAATGTTATAAATGGTGCAAAGGTGACATTAAAACAAAATCTAAAGATGGTTGATGTCATATATGGCAGTTAAGTGAGGTTCCGCATTTACTATATGCTTCATGGGAGACACAGCATAACCTTGAAAAGGTCTTGCTCGAGGTGTATGCACGCTGTATTTGCAAGTTGTTGTTGCCTGTTGTTGGCAGTTATTAAAACATAGTTAAAGTTCAGTGAAGCCTCCATGGTCATTTCACAGTTCACACAAACCCACTACCAGTACAGTATGCTTGAAATATTGTTAAGGGGCGGCTCCTCGCTTATCGACCAATTCGCTTAACGGCCTAGTTGTAGGAATGGAACTCGGTCGTTAAGTGAGGAGCAGCTGTATACCCAAGACAGCTATGGCTGGAATCAAACCAAAAACAAAAGCTGTGAAGCAATGCTGGAACCATCTCTACTGTTATCCTAGCCATGTATTTACCAAAGAAGTCCCTACAGTCAGTGCTTCTATAGAAATGTACAGTTATTTGTTTAGCAGATTCTTTTGTCCAAAGCGATGTACACTGAGGCAAATATAACAAGCATAGGGCTGTTGAAGATCACTCACAAAGTTGTGCATGGTCAGGGGGACATCATCCAAGACCTCCACAAGCAGCTCCTCACCAACAAGCGGTGTGATGTCCGTGCTCCAGTCAGTCAATCTTTTGTGACTAAGACAGACACACACACAGGAATTGCTGACTGTGTTTTTATGGGTTTTCAATGGTGACCAATAAACAGGTAAGAGAAATGGACACCAGTAATCACATTATGTGTCATGTTACCAATGGGAGTGGCAGTGCACTTACCCCTCAAGAAGACGGAAAACAGCACAACAGTCCTGGCTAAGTCCTCGCACTTTCAGAGCTTTGTCCAGACTGTCTCGGACGGTCTGCCCAGGACGGACATTTACCTGGAGGCACAGGAGGTCAGCCTCCAATTAAGATAATAATTCTTCGGCAAAAAGCTAAAGACGACCATAATATAAAAGACTGCAAATCTGTTATTACAGGAAAAAGACATTTCTGATGCAATACAAAGAAACGAGAACAAAAAGACAAAACTGCAGAGCATCATTCCTGTCATGCATAAAATGGTAACTGGAAGCCAACCGCCTTTAGCTTGCAGCAGCAAGTCTTCTTGGGCATGATGCTACAAGCTTACTCAGGATAGATGGGGAGCACTGATGTATTACTCTTTTCAGGCCTCTATAGAGATGTTCAATTTGCTTTAAGTTAGGGCTCTGGCTGGGACACTCAAGGACATTTACTCACTTATCCTGAATGCAGCCCTGCATAGCCTTGGCTATGCATTTTGGGTCACTGTCATATTGGAATGGGAATGTGAGGACCTGAATACTTAAGATTTTCTTCAAGGATTGCTCTGCATGTTGGCCCTTTCATCTTTCCCTTGATTCTGATAAGGCTACCAGTCCCTGCTGCTGGAAAAACAACATTCAGTGCCAGCACAGGGTTCATCATAGGGATGGTATTGGCCTGGGTCGTGGCAGCGTCTGCTTTCCTCCAGATGTTATTTCACGAGTGGTGTGTGGATCTGCAGGTTATGTTTTTGTGCTTGAGGTTGCTGGTTAAAATCCTCCAGAAGATCGCTAGTTTGAATCCCACAAAAAAAAAAAGTGTCTGTATCACTGCTGGGCCACTGGGCAAGGTCCTTAACCCCAAAACTGCTTCAGGGGTGCTGGATAAATGGCTGACCCTGCACTCTGACCCCAAGCTTGGTAGTGCTGTATTTGTAAGTGTGTCCTCATGGAGAGCATTATGGGATATGCAATTTCCAATGTACTGTGTGAGACGGCAAATAAAGATCTCATTGCTGTTTCATCTAAATCTTTTTTCGCCTCATCTCATATACTCAGATCTTTAGGCATATTGTGGAGCAAGCTCTCTCGTGTAATTTACTGAGAAGTGGTTTCTGCCTGCTCACTCTACTAAAAAGGCCCAATTGGTGGTGTGCTGCAGAGATTGTTGTGCTTCTGGCTGGTTCTCCTATTTCCAGAGATCTTCCATAGTTCTGTCAGAGTGATCTTAAGGTATTGGTCCCATCCCTGACAAAAGTCCTCCTCCATCTAATTCAGTTCACCATTGTGATGTATTCTTAATCTCCTTTATTTGTGGAAGAACAAAGGATTGGCTAATATAGACACCATACACCTGGGGCCTAAAATGACAGAGTGCAATTACCTACCACAGTGCGCTGCTTGTTAGGGAGGTAGACACGAATGGTGCCGCCCCCACGGGGTGGGTCCTCTGGGCTGGTCTCCACAGAGGAGGAGCAGGATGAGGAGGAGGACATGGTGGGAGGCAAAAGGATTGGAGGGGGGTGTGCTGACAGACTCAAACCACTGGACACCTTCATTCACTAGGGGCGCACAGACATGAACCTCACCTGGAACCTGAGGCACACAGAAAAGACAGGAGACATAGAGATCATCCACAACCCGCTCCTCACTATACTGGTCCTCAGTTTCTGGTTTCATCAGCACAGATTCAAAATGTACAGTGAGGGAGTGGAAAGGCACAGTTACACACTCACAGCAATATACACATACACAAAATTCAATATATAGTCATACTGGAGTGAGTGGTACTTAGGCTAGCCTATCAGAGGGAAAAAAGCAGTATCTGGCAAAGAGAGTAGTGTTTCCTGTATATGTGGTGTGCCTCCGCTGAATTATGAGTTGCTGTTGAAATTTCATGCATTTCCTTAATATTTACCACAAAATGTTACCATCACAACTCGCATTTTCTACACTGCACGCAGCTGACTAGGGATAGCATGAAACAAAGTGGACCCTACCACAAACCCAGAAACAAATACATGCAAGCAGCCACAACGATGTCGCTGTTTAGCAGGCTGTTCACGAGTGCATGTCCAGCAGTGGCATACGGCGACAAGGTAGACCTACAAACCTCTGCTAATGGACAGTCTTTTGGTCAGCTAAGGTCCATGGGCAAGTGACTGTTACAAGCCAAGTTAAATGGCTACTAGTTAACTCTGTTATACTACACATTAACCACGAGTGATTTTCACTGGATGGAAGGGCGGTGAGGCGTGAAGTCACCACTGCTGAAACATTTCTATGGGAAACACTGGACAGACTACAGATCAGTCTCTTGCCTAACTGGCATCCAGAGGAAATGTAGACAATTCCACATAACATGTTCAGCCAGGCAGCAGTCCGCATGCTCAACAGACAGAGCTCAGAAAGCCTCTATGGCTGAGGGCATGCTGAGCTGAACTTTACCCTTGGTAAGTGGCAACAAGCTGTAAACCCCCCCCGCCCAAAAATAAATGTCTACTATCCGCAGCATATCAAAATATCAAGTGTCTCAAACACACACACGATTTCTACCAACAGGCTTTAATGAATCACTATTTAAATTAATCCCACATTTACAGAACAATCTCAATATTCAACGACGTATAACACTGTACAACCCCATTGGCAGCGAGTAAATCCAAGCTTTATGAAATCACACACCCTTATAGAAGCCAAATGCCTGCAATTGGGGTGCAAAAATAAATAGCAAGGTCAGCAATCAAACATACTGGTTAAAGGAGCCATTAGGAGCAGATGCACAAGCCTGAGGGAGCAGGCAAAACTTGCTGTGTGTCCATATAGAGGTAAACAATTGGCAAACTTTTCCCCTGCAATCAGAACGACATCAAATCATGTTTTATTCCATTTATAACGGCATTCTTGTAATGCATGTCCCAGCAGAACAAACGTGATCAGTTCGTGCTCCTGGTGGCTCAGTGGGTAGCACTGTTGCCTTGCTCTTCCAGTGATGAGGGTTTGAATTCCACCTCTGTTCAGCAGGAATGCAGTTTGCTGTCTTTCATTCAAAGATATGTAGTTTGGTCTGACTGGTGTTTTTAAAGTGATTGCACCCTGTCCAGAGTGCCCTCTGCCTTGTGCCCTAAGCTGCCTAGGATAGGCTCCAGATGAGCCTTCATACAATAAGTGGTTTGGAAAATGGGTGGTATGTGCTTCAGAGGTAATAAACCAGCCACAAAAGACATTAATCACAACATAATACAGAGAAGTGTGTAAAAGCTACATTTTGTTTACACGTACCCCTCAGGAATCTGTTTACCTCATCCAGGCAACATGATGATCTAACCATACTTAACAGGTGACTGCTAGAAGTACACCCAAAACCATGGGTGTGCCACTAGAACCATGCTAACCATTTAGATTATCATCACCATCTTCAGTCATGATGCTGCTCAGCCATCACTTATCCAGAGTGACTTACACCATCACCCATTTACCCAGCTGGACATTTCAATGGATCATATCAGAATAAACGCTTTGCTCAAAGGAAAACATAGCCAGGCCTCTCATGGGACTTCTGGTTTCAACTTCATCATCATAAACACTATGTGATTTGTGTGCCCATCACCGGTCGAGGCGTTGACCACCTTAAAATGTTATAATGCAAGTTTCCCTACTGCAGCAGACTTGGTTATCTGCCATGCCTCAAATTTAAACCAAACAGTGTGATTGGCAAACGCTGCATAGTTAAGGCAAATCTAAACATCAGAAGGTGTTATATTAACATGTCTTAAAAACACATTAAAGAGTCAAACAGCATTTCTGAGGGAAACATAATGCTCAAATGCATTCTATGGTTTTTGGTAAAAACAAACATCCCAACCCAATTCCACTTCAAAATGACAATCTTCGAAAGTAATGAGAACATATGTCAGCCATTCATTTGAGCAGTACCAATTCAAAGTGAACAGTAACCCTGATCCACTTACCAGCCTACAGTAAAACTTACTTGTATACCATCTATAAGACATAACCGGTAGGTTTCTGTATAGTTTAAAGCACAAGATTCAAGGTTATATTATTTTAACCCCACTGCTGAGACAAAACCCACTGTAAATAAAGATCATGTATATTGACATTATCAAGCCATCAATGGCATACTGGGTTCAGAAAACCATCATGACTTCATGATCAGTTCAAAAATGACCAGAAATGGAAATTTGTTTTAAGATGCGGCATTTTAATATTTCAAACTTGAAACATTCTGCACGGTAAAAAAAATTTCACAAGCGGAAGCTGTGTGGAAATAAAGCGCAGCAAACAAAGCAGTTACACAACTTGCCTGCCACAAGGGTTTTAATAGAACACTTTCCAACATAAATCAAGATTTTTTGCAAAGCTGGTAATTTTCTTTTTTGTCAGGATAATGCCTAGTACTTAGAGCACGGTGCAATAGAATTTACTAGAATACCATCAGGGGAGAAAAAAAAAAGCTTGAAAAGCACAATATGAAACAGTGCACATATACAACACGTTCAGCATTTCATAAAGATGCTTTACAACACTGGTGGAAATATTCATTACAGCTGACTAAAACTGACGGCAGAAGCTTTATTTGAAGTCTTTTAAATTATCCAGCAGGTTGCAAAAATCAACTGTGCCGTGCTCCAAGGGCACCCCTGCCCCAGCTTCAGACTGCAAAACGTGGGGCAAACGCGCCCTCACTGCACTCAAAACAGGGGAGGTAGCAAATATTAAGTAGTATAACACTAAATGATGCGGAGTAACAGCACTGTCTACGGAGGAGTCATCGTGTATGGGGTCTTCTAGAGAAATGACATGTAAACTGTGTGTAGCCCACCTGCGCCTGGCACGAGACAGGCCGACTAATGTTGATTACGAGGGCCTCGTCGAGAGGGCGGCAAGGTCAATTACCGTCGCTCATTAAGTGATTATACAAAAGACAACACGTAACGTTCCACTAGAAAAGGCATATTGCTCTCTCTAGACCACCAGGCGCAGCTTCGAGTTTGTCTTTTTAGTGAGCGTTCACTGTGAACCTCGGTAACTTATGCGGATAGGAGTCAGGCGAATAGTTACGGGTCACACTAACTTAAGCTACCTAACGGAGCTAACTTTTTAAATGGGAACAAGACTGATTCCCTGTTAAACACACAGGCGTGACAGAACGTAACCAGCTACTACCGTGGAGGGCACACACTGGAATGGTCCTTGTTAACACATGGCTGCTTATCATGTTCTTGTGCTTATAGCCAAGTAAAACAAGCGAGTGCCGATCGCCGTCCAGTTCAAAGCACATCCCAAGCTAAACACCTGCGTCCTGTTACAACTAATGCAAATCAGTACGTCCCGTCTTGGTAAAGGTTCGCTCCCAGATTTCTCTTCTTCTTGATTCGCTTCAGGTGTTAATCACGCTAAAATTGGCTACAATTCACGATACGGAAAGGGATTAGCATGCTAGCTACGTTTACTCCCCCCTGCTTTTAAAGTTGAAGACTACATAATAAACTGTGATTTAAGATTTCAAGAATGCGCTTCCAACCCAGGGAGAGTTAAAACCTTCTCCAACAACAAATAATCATACATTCTCCTCAACGTGTCAAAAAAAAAAGGATTTTTTTTTCTAGGGGTAGAAAAACTCCTACCTGGGGCGGCCATCTTGAATAGTCTTTAACTGAAGAACAAGGCAAGAATTTCTGTGTCGACAGAGCGGAACAAGCGAATGAAGCGTCCTCATTGGTCCATTCTTAAAAAAAGCTCGTTTGATTGGGTAACGACTCCCTCCCATAAATTCTAAAATTACTCGGTTATCTTCTAATGGAGCAGCAATTAGTTTTACAGTATATGCTTAGTGGCCTTCTGTACTTGGGGCGCTTAGCGGGATTTTTTTTTTAAATTATTTTTTTAAAGAAACACGAATGCGTGTGATTATGACGTGAAATTTCCCCCTTCTTGCTCGTGTGAAAGATTCTTGAAGTTACTTGGATGTATATATGCATTAAGTATTTATCTTTTAACTGTTTTTATTTTTAGAAGAAATATTATTAGATGTAGAATTGATTTGAATTTGATTATTTATGCTTGTGAAGATGTATGTGCAACACAGAATAAATTTTAGCCATTGATTGACAATGTATAAAAGCATATAGTATTGCAACAAAGTGATGTTAAGCGGAAGTTAGTTCGCCTTATTTAAAGGAGACAGTTATCGAAATTCCCAATCTAAAATAAGTTAGACCTTATATTGCTCACCGGATCAGAAGTGAGGGCTGTCATTAGTAAACTTCTTAGTTATCTGTGAATGTATACATGATCACGTGCCACTGGTTCTCTGTTAACATAGTTGTACTAAACTGGTGGCTGGTTACTTAAATACTTGCAGTTCAATGCTGCCCATTTAAGCAAAAGAAAAAGCATCCATAATTCAGTAAATATTTCAAAAGGGTATGTCAGAAGTGGGATTCGAACCCACGCCTCCAGAGGAGACTGCGACCTGAACGCAGCGCCTTAGACCGCTCGGCCATCCTGACTGTTGTTTACTTACGAACATATAGAATATAAAAAGCCTACACAAAAACTGGGTAAACGAAACTCCAATGCTTTAGTAGTAAGGAACTACCTTGTACCAATTTACATAGAATGATAAATAATGTCTGGTATTCCGATAAATATCTCGAAGGTTTTACGTACAAATGCCGTAAAATTACATCAAAAATCACAATATAAAGGATCATTTATGACTTTTAGGTCCAGCTCATGTAAAACAGTAACATCTCAAAAATCAGAAAACTGTGGGATGGCTGAAAATTGCTCTACAAAGAATTTCACATCTGAAACCGTTACACTTTTGAGAATGAGTTTGCAATGACTGCAAAATTATTAGGGTTTTGGGATGGATGGCCCCTAAGATGTCTGACTTTAACCTATAATTCACAATGATTAAGATAATCATACATATTAACGGGCCATCTGAAAGAAATTTTCCAGGACATTAGAAGTGGTGAACTTCTTAGGACTGGGAAGGTATATGGAATACATAGACTTTAGGCAGTTTACAAATGGATGAAATTGAGCACTATTGTTGATCTCTGAAGTAATGGGCACCCTACTAAGATTAGAGCAAGGGCATGCCATAACATTTTCAAGTAAACAAGTGTCAGCTAAGGACTTACAGGCATCTCTTGGACATTATTTAATGTCTGTGTTCATGAGTATATCACAGAACATTAATTTCCATACTGGGGTTAAGGGGGGCACAGTATTTGTGCATGGTGGGAGATGGTATGGAAGGCACCATTCTTAGTAACAGTGCAAAAGAAAGGTGGTCACATACCACAAAGAAAGCCACCACTCTCTTTAAAAACTTTAAAAAAAAAAAAAAAAACCATTTCAGTCAAACATATGCGTAGCTTTATTTCTTCGTAATTGTTGAGGGGCAAGTGAATTAGAAGTCATACTAAGGAATGCCAGAGTGTTGTCTGTGAATTAAAACTAAAAATCCATAAAAATAAGCGGCTAAAAACCACAGAGTGACAGCCCAGGACTGACAGGCATCGCTTGCACTAGATGTCTGTGTTCATGAGTATACCATAGGAGAAACATTGACCAAGGGTATACATAGAACTTTACCACAGAGGAACAATTCTCAACAGCTGTTCTTAATATTTTAAAAACCCTGAACAGAAAAGCATATTCTTTAATTTGGAGACAGTATGTTTACATTTTCATCATGACCTTTACTTGTAGGGGTTACTCTGCACAGATATTTGAAAGGGTTTTTGGAAAGAAAAAAGTGAATTTACACCCAATTTTCCATCTACCTGTGAGATATTGGGCTTATCAAAGTAACCAATTCAAATTTGTCCAGGTAAAATTTCCATTACATCAAACAAGGATTGGTTTGTTTATGGAAATGCTAACATTGTTGTTAGAAAAGTGTAACCTAATAATATATCTGCATGAGAATGTACAGCACCTTTTTTGTGTATCATGAGACTTTTTGCAGTTTACAGTCACTCTGACAAAATGTCACCATAACATTCAAAGAAGCAAATTATTGACAAATCTAGGAAACACACACACACCAAGCAAAAACCACAAAAGTCTTTGCCTACAAAAATTTCTGTAGAACAGGTCAAATATCTACAGCCAGCATCATACATAAATGTGTTAAAAATATTTACTCACATTGTAGAGACGAAATTATGTAATCAAATGACTAATCTAAAGTGGTTGTGAATTGGCTAACATAATACAAAACAACCTCGTTTTTTCGGTCCCAAGTCTTGCTGCTACTCTGTGCTTAGGACCCGGCGCTTTTTAGCTGTATGCGTGTAGCTGTGGAGACGCCACTCCACATCTGCCGTGGCCTCGTTCTCCAGAGTACCGAGCTTGATCATATACACTGAAGTGAGAGAGGAAACAAGCGTCAATCAGGAGGGTGGGGGGGAGAGATGACTCCAATAGCTAGGGAAAAAAACCCCAGCAGTCAAGTTTGTCATGCGTATATGTACTATTCCATAAAAAGACAAATTGAAGTGGGATGGCAACACCACCACAATTTCCAGCATGGAGACCAGAAGCTAAAGCAACAGAGTACCATTAAGGATTTGGTTCAACAGTGGGACTCAATATTATTGGGTTGTTTGTAACATTTTTGTCCAATGCTCATATTTGACTAAATTTGAAAAGCAAAAGTTCAAACTGCTCAGACAAAATATATTTTAACTAACATGCATTAAGTAAGTTTCTAAAGAATACTTCAAAATTAATTCAGCATGTGACTTACATTTCATTTCAAACCTAGGCCCCACTTCACTGAGTTCAATATTCTTGTGGTCAGTTTTCTTATATGTATGATGTCTGCAAATAAGAGTTACAATAGCCCATGAGAAACATTCATGACCATAGCAGCCAAAATATGATTTAAAGCAGATGGAGTTGGAAACCTTACCTGAAAGAAATGTAGTCTTCCTGATTGGCAAAGGTAATCACACGTCTGCTGTCTTCCTTAGGCACTGGAAACAGATATTTCAGGATGCTGGACACCTGCAAAAGGAACAATTTCAGTTAGCCTACATCATCGGCCAGGCATGCTTAGAGAAAAAGCATTACCTCTAAAAGTAGGATTTACTTTAGAAGTAAATAAATTCACTGATTATTTATATAAACAGGATAAACAACTTAATAAGCACAGTCAGATATCTTCTAGATAATATTGTGATATGAATTTGACATTAGTACATTTCATGTTGGGTATCAAAAGCCAAGTGAACAGAATCTAGCACTACCTAACCATAACAATGCTTCAGCATATCTCCTCCTGGCCAAATTAAATAATAACAAAAGGTATGAGAAGCACAAGCTGCCATACCTGGAATAACCTGGAGTTTATGTGGAAGGGGGGGGGGGGGAATAAAAATAAATATACAACCACCCTGCTCCAAAGCTACTTACCACACTAGCATGAAGCACAGTACTTTATTTGCACTTCAACATTATTAAACTACCAAACTGATTGCACCTGTTAAATGATGACTGGGGGATGAAACACGCACATTACATTTATGTCTATGTACAGCACTCTTGATTAAGCAGTCCATTAAGTAAATAAATGGTAAAACTTTCAGTTACTCTACAAGAGGATGAATTCAAACTGTACTCACTCTCTGTCCCAGACGTGATGTGAAATTGTGGAAGATGAGGTGTGGGAAGGCCTCTGACATGGTGCCAATGTCTGGGACATCGTGTCGCATAACCACATTGTACAATGTGAAGTAAGCTGTGGGTCCAAATGGCAAGTGACACACAACCAGGCCATCTGTGGGTAAGAACACAGATGCTGAGGACCTTTTGGGTATTTCATTTTTACTTATCCTCTCACCCCCTCTTCTGGGTCTCTCCCAAACATTAGAAAGTCCACCATTAGCCCATCCGTATTAAATGTGCTTAAAAACAGAGAGCAATCCAGGTGAGAAACCTTGGCTCACCCAGTCTTAATAATCCCCAGGAAAAAGACTGAGGCAGATACAACAATCAAAATTGCTAAAAGTAGCAGAACACAATATAAAAAAAGGTGCGGTACACTTTTGTGTACAAACATTATTGGCTTTTCTGTTTTACAGGACACAGTGATGTTACACCCATCTAGGAATTTAAAGTTCATATAATTCGACATGGCTCACTGTGTACCTGGTTGACCTCGTGTCTCATGTACAATCACCAAGTCGGTAACCTCAGCTGCACGGCAGGCCTGAACTAATGCTTTCACCTCATGGTTTCCCCTATTCATACGCTGGGCCCCTGGGAAGATGAGCTTCACCTCCTGTCAGCCAAAGCAAGGACCGAGGAAGTCAATCACACAGATTGTAATACTGGATTTAACTAAAATAATAAAAAAAAAAAGGTATGACTGAAGAATAATTTTGAGGCATCAGGTAGTGCATTGACTGTCATTTGGTATACTGCACTTATGGAACTGTGACAGACCTTGGCAAACATCTTAAGTCTGGAGCTAGGGTCTCTAGATGTCGTCACCATTATTTTGGGGTCTTCTACTCCAGCCCATTTATACTCATCATCAATGTGACTGCTGACACCTGGCCAAAAAGAAAAAGACACTCGTTTACTGCAAATAGCATGAGTCTGATGTCTCTAGAAGGGACATAAGAGAGACAAACTGTAAACCTGTCAATTTTACTTGCCTTCTGCTCCTTCATCATCATACTCTAGAAGCTTCTGGAGCTGCAAGGCCTCCTTACGAATCTCTGTCGGAAGTAGATGATTCTCTGGAAAACATGTTAAACTCTTAGTAAATTACCATACAGAAATACAGTTAAAAAAGGAACAGCTAGGTTTGCTCAATGTTTTTCAGAAAAAAAACCCCACTAAAATTGTCGACGCTCTACATGACAATTTTTTTACTAGAAAATTAAAATACTTAAATTCCATTAACACATTCATTCCAAAAATTCATCAAGTCCAGGGTTAAGCCTATGCAGAGCAGCATATGGCATAAGGCCAAGATACATCCAGCGCAAGATGCCAGTCCATTACATGCCACATACACAATCACATACAAAATCCTGGGCAAAAACCAGAGTACCTGAAGAAAGCTTGCACAACACATGGAGGGCATGCAAATTCCATACACACAGAGTGAGGGTAGATTTGAAACCCCCACGCTTATAATTCTAAAATATCCAGAAAAATAAAGCTTTTAAATGGATCACTCTTTTGGGATGGGCTTTGAAAGTCATCCAAGGTAGAAGCAATCTCACATTTGCGAGACTCAAGAAAACAGAAAGGCAACACTGTTGCTTACCGTCTAAAGCAGATTTTAGTTTTTGCTTTTTCTCCTCAATGGTGCGCAGCCTGTCCTCCTGAGCCTTCCTATACAAGTACTCCCTCCTAAGTCTGGCTTCACGTCGGAGCTAATTAAACAAAGAAATCAAAGGATTAGCAACATCTAATAAATTCTACTTTTACGTTGTTTGTTATCGCTTGGGTAAAAACAACACATTATTAATTTCCAGTAAAATATTTAGAGTACCAATCTTACCTCAACACACAACAGACTTTTGACTTGGTGAAGTAGCTACACTTTTTTTAAATGCTACCGATAGAAAGAATACTTGCGTTTCTAAAAACTGCTTTTTCCTCGAAATACGTCGTGTCACATAACTACAGCAGACTTCAACCTCATACATGACGATATGTTGGAAGTAATGATAAAAAAATATTTTTTCAAACTGAAAGCTATTCTGGCACACAAAATAAAATGCAGTAAAATACGTAGTGGAACATGATCCCCACCGCCCATTTGGATACCAGAACAATAGTAATAAAAAGTTTATAAATAAAGCATTTCCCCACCTAATTGTCGTATATAATATGCGCTAAAGATATTCAAGAAAGAAGTTGGTGAAATAGCTGAGACGCAAAACGTATTTTAAAGATTAACAGAAACAAAAATAACGTTACCTTATCAGACCATGTTGTGACTCAACAGAAAAAGGCAATAAAACAAATTTCAACATAAAATGAAAAAATTCCACGTTTTAACAAATGAACCTACCATATTGCCAGCTATGTTTTCCCACACCACATGGATCAGTCCAAACAACGCGGCTATCTATTCGACCAGAAACGGACCAATAGCTGAAGGTGTTACTAAAAATGAAATGACCAATCAATTTAGTGAGTTTTTGAACGCTTTCAAACTGGAACGTGCTAAAATAAAAGTTAAGATGTTCTCAAAACGTAAATACCCCGAGTTTAACTACTCAAAAGCAAAAAAGATTAGAAAAAACTAAAAACAAAAACCAACTAAGAGGCTGACTGTTAATAAGATATACCTGCCGTGACCCGGATTCGAACCGGGGTTGTTGCGGCCACAACGCAAAGTACTAACCACTATACGATCACGGCGAGCCACTCAAACACATACAAAAAAAAAGCGGCCAGAGAATCTATCAGAAGGTAAATGGCAAACGCTAGACGAGCTTCCAAAAACTGGAAAACGATCGGGACGCTGGTGATCGAAGCCACGACCAGGACACGAAAGCTAAGTTTCAGAGCACTGC
>JAACJT020022759.1:0-31288 GCA_009936485.2 Gymnarchus niloticus | reverse complement strand
CAGGTTTCCTTGTCCTCCTTCCTCTGACCAGATGTCACACCAAGCGCCTTTCTAGCTGTCTCCCTTACCACTTCTGCGGTAGTTGCCAGGCTATCTGGTAAGTCTTCACTGCTAACTAGTGCCTGTCTTAACTCCTCCCTGAACTCTACCTTAGTCTTCATTTTTCAGCTTCCGCCATCTGATCCTTGATTCTGCTCTCACTCTTTTCCTCTTCTTGATCTCCAAAGTCATCCTACAGACCACCATCCTATGCTGTATAACTACGCTTTCCCCTGCCACCACTTTGCAGTCTCCAATCTGCTTCAGACTGACCCTCCTACATAGGATATAATCCACCTGTGTGCATTTACCGCCACTCTTGTACGTCACCCTGTGTTCCTCTCTCTTCTTAAAATACGTATTCACCACAGCCATGTCCATCCTTTTTGCAAACTCCAGTACCATCTGACCTTCTGCATTCCTCTCCTGGACACCATACCTACCCATTACCTCCTCATCCCCTCTGTTCCCTTCACCAAAATGCCCATTGAGATCCCCTCCAATTACCTATCCTTCCCCTTGGGTACACTCTCCACCACTTCATCCAATTCACTCCAGAATTTTTCTTTCTCATCCATCTCACACCCAACTTGTGGGGCATACGCACTAACAACATTCATCATCACACCTTCAATTTCCAGCTTCATACTCATCACTCGGTCTGACCCTCTTTTCACCTCCAAAACACTCTTGGCATACTGTTATTTCAGGACAACCCCTACCCCATTTCTGCTCCCATCCACACCATGGTAGAACAATTTAAACCCGCCTCCGATACACGTGGCCTTACTCCCCTTCTATATGGTTTCTTGCACGCACGATATATCAACCTTCCTTCTCTCCATCATATCAGCTAGCTCTCTCTCTTTACCAGTCATACTGCCAACATTCAAGCATTCAAGGGTCATCTGGATGCTATCCCAGGCAGCACTGGGCACTAGGCGCACACAAACTCAATATGGGCAATGTTGAGATGCCAATGAGCCTAAGTGCATGTATTTGGACTGTTGCTGTGGGGTGAACATGCAAACTTCTCTCACACAGAGTGTAGGTGGGATCTGAACCTTCAACCATCGCTGGATGTGCGAGGCCACCCAGCCCCCCCCAATACTTAGCATAAAAAATCAGTTCTATAAGCTACATTTTATCCTTTGGAAAAGGATGTTTTTGCCCAAAACCATTATTATTATTGTTGTTGTTGTTGTTGATGATGATGTTATTTCATAGGTGTCCTTAAGTTTGAGTCATCTACAACAGATCTACGGGTTTCTTTCCAACCGATTTCTCAATTTAACCACCAGAGGGCGCAAAAATATATAATTTGCATATCCGCTTTATGTCCGTTCATTTCTTCTATGATATAAAACGTAAACGGAATGCTGTCAAAATACATTCTACGTTTAAAATCGATTCGAATGTATTTTCAGGCTGTACTTCACAGCTTATGCAGCATCTCTTTTGTGTAGATCTGACTGACATTTTGATAACATTACCTGGGTAATGCTGTCTTCAAATGGAATTAGAATTCAGGACTTGAATGCATATTATGTGTTTTGATTATACTGACTAGCATACAGGTGAAATGATACGTACTCGAACCACCGTGCACAATGTCATTTAAATGGCGAAAATCCATACCATGCTCCTCAAGAGCTCCACATTTATAGGCCCTTGAGAAAATACAGTTCCTGATTTTTAAATTTTTTTTTTTACCATGTCACGCCAAAGCAAGGCTTTTTTAGTGTGCTTTAGAATCAGCACTTTCAATAAAAGCTGCTCTCCATATATGACCTAACCAGCAACTTGTTATTAAAGAATTTTGCAGGACAGGAGATTTGGGAGACAGGAGGGCAGTTAAATGTCCCTGGAGGAGCAGCATTTAGGTAAGGCAGGGATCATTAAGACTGCTCACCAGTTCAGGTACAGACATCCTCACACAGGCAATTAACCATTTCTCTTCCCACAGATCTTCTCACTAACGCAGACTTTAAGGTACCCTGGCAAAGACAATCCCACCCCTCTGTTGGAAAATTTGTCCCATTAGCATTCCTCGCACGTGGTTTCCATGCCGATGGAGAGGAATTTATGATGCTTGTGCGAATGCATGGTGTTGAATGATGCTCATTGATGTCCATTGGATTCCCAGTGGGCTGTAGACTATAGTTTTGTGAAGGCTATGTGGCAAATGATATTTTCTTTTTGCCTTTTATTGCAAAAAAATGCCAAAAGTAACCATTAATTTGTTTTCTTCAGTTCATTTTTGTATTTAGCAACGTTTAGGTTGAAAACACTAGAATGTATGCATGAAGTAGTAGAAAACTTTGAACTTTACAGGAAGATATAAGGCAATGGCGATGCTATGTCAGTAACACCCAATCATTGCTTGGAACATGTGGCTTTTTCACAAAATTTACACTTTGGTGACTACATGTTATTTTTGCCTGACGGCTGTTTGAGTTTATGGGAAGCATGTAATACATAATGGAGGTACTGTTTGTACAGAGCAAGGTCCAGGAAAAGTCTAATGCATGAAGATGAATGAGTCTATGAGAATACATTCATTACATGAAGAGTTCTTTTGAAAGCAAAACAATAGTATAAAAACAGTGGGAATATAAACACAGCGTTCATATTTAGCTTAGTGATGACAATGCTTAAAAATACAAATTGCAAAAGGGAACAGTGGTTTTCACTTCCTCAATGCTATCTTGTCTCTGTCTTCCAGAATGGATGAAATACATCTTCCAGCAATAACTATATCATCGCAGGAAAAGGGTGGAAACAAGAAGTGAGAATCCACCATTCTTCAAGTGTTATAATTGGTGTTAAGGTCCAGCCATAAAAGGATGAGTTACCTGTTCTTTTCTCCTGTTGGCCATTTCCTTAGCACTGGGCGGAATACACAAGAGAACCTGGAGCAGAAGTTAAAGTCTAAATGAGGTGTGTTTTCTAGGCTAGGGTCATGTGATGCAACAACTTCAGGCCACCAGGTAGGCCGGCGGTCATAGACTCAGGCTCCTGCTGGTCACGCGGTTTTCTTCGCCTGGATTTTAACATGGTCTCGGTAGTACACAGCTGTAGATGAAGGTTGAGCCTGGAGGCCTGGGACTCTTCCTGAGAAATGACTGGCAGAAAAGTCGGGACAGCATGGAGTCCCACTTCATGGTCCAAAGCTGAATTGTTATGGCTTTGACACACGATCTATGCGGAGCTAATCTCTCCTCTACCTGCTCTATTTGCCTCCCATTACAGGCTGTTATTCAGTTGATTCAAAGAGTCCATTAGTGTACAAGTGAATGTGGTATGTACAGAATGCCCTATGCCCTATGGCCTACTAATTGTGCTTTTCCAGACTGCTCAGCAATGGAAAATGAAGCTCTTATCGAAATACATTTTTACCCCATTATCCCACAACCATATAACTGTTTACATATAAGGTCCATTCAAATAGGGTTTCTTTCTTCCTTATGAACGCTGTTTCAGAAGGCGCATGTGCATAGATATAGAAATGCTGCAGTTGTTATAATACAGCCCTCATTGTCATTGCAGCCCGGCTATCAGTGCCTTTATGCCAGTAAAGGTATTCTAGTAAGCTTATTTTCACCCTCTTCAGAGCCTTGATGGCAGAGTTTTGCCATAAAACAAAACTGTGGAATTCTATGAACGAAGCCTGGTTGTCAAGGTTAGCAACAGGCAGTTAGGTATCAAGGCTCTGATGCTGGGTGTACAGATGAGAGATTGGTCATGGGGTATCTCTGTCCTCGGTCCTGAAGATGTAAGCCTAATCTTCTCGTACGACAGCTTCCATGGTTCATACACTGCTTGGAGCCATTTGAGTGTCTGAGTCTTAGCGGCTTGATTGCATGCACCTGTCCTGGAACCATAGCAAATTGTGCACTGCTGCATTTTGTGAGCAAATGGCTAGCTTTCGGGTCCTAAATATGAATCCTACAGCATCATCAGAACATTGGTGTCGACACAGCAACATTATGGGATATCTTTAACAGCAAGCCTCTTCTCAAATCCATAATGCTACGTAATGCATCTTATATACAGTATGCAGAGTATTCTGATTGATTATATGCCTGTGTTAACTCTTAATAAAAATGTTGCAGAAAATCACAAGCATTTCTATCTAATCACAGAACTGTGGAAAAACCACAAAGGTTGAGATCTATAAATAGTGTCTTTTCAGCTTGCCGGCGACTATCAGTAACCTGGTGCCTTCTGGTGTGATTCTAAGGGGTCGCATGACCTTTAAAAATGAGTCCTATTAGCTTCTTACCCAACGAAAATGTGTTACATACAGTATGTGCTGTTGAACTTGTGTTATGTCAGAGTCTGTCAACCTTAGTAAATCCTTGTTTACCACATAAGAGAAAAAACATTTCTATAAATGATTTTGTTTCTTTTAGCATGTAAATTAAGAATGGAGCAATAAACATTCTGTATTGTCCAAATATATAAACCACTACTCCTGCAATAAATGGCTTTTCTGTTCAGTGAGGTAGAATAAAGTCTTGTTTGATTATGTCCCCAATTAATGAGCCAAATGAAGTTTGGCTGTAACTCACTACGCTTCAAGTGCCTCGCCGTAAACTGGTTCAGTACCTGACAAGTGAGAAATTTAAATGTTTTAGCTAGAGATTTTTTTGTCACTATGGAACTGGGTAGCTGCACAATTCGAATTAATGTTTCAGGTCATCCTTTCATTAAATCAGAATAACCTTTGGTCCTTTCACTACTACCTAGTCAATGTAAACAATAAAACTGAATAAATGATTGATATGACAGTAAACCAACTGTACATTATGATTCTCCTAACACTGGAATCTTACTATTCTTTACATTGTCCTTAACTCACTTCAGAATATAATCAGAATTTATTTCGATACAATATTTTCAGCATTTTTTTTGCAACCGTATAAAATAATACACATAAAAGGTCCTTCCAAAAATGTTCTTACACTGTAAAACAGGCATACATTCAATAGTTTATAGCGCTGCTAAAACAGAATTTGAGTAAACTGTCATAAAACACATTAAAGTGAATACATATGACATTTCTGTGATATACGATAAAGGCAAAGCATATATTATTTTCAATGTGGCACAACTGTTCCAATTACACAGCTCATGTAAATGCAATTCATGTAATAGTCCATCCAATAATTGATTTTAATAAAAAATGAACTGTGATAAGAAAGTTCAATTACATGTTCTATAGTTTTGTGAATATGGTTTTCTTCATGTACATGCTTTGGACATGCTGAATTCTTGCATCTACTGTATAGATAGGAACATAACAGATGAATTCCACTTTGTTCGTTATATATTGCATTGATGCAAAACAAAAAATAATATATCATTGATGCAATATTTGTATGGTGACATACAAGAGTGGTATACACAATAACCTGTTAACTTGTAAATAAAAATGCGTTTAATGAAGGCATGCTTTGCTGCAATTTTACTGTGCATATAGTGTCTTTCAAAAATACTTAAAATTTTGGATGGTGGTTTTTTTTTTTTGGGTATTTTCAGTTTATAATTGCTTTTACTGTAATATAACTGAGAATTCCATAAATCACGATTTGATAAGTAAACCATAATTTAATCTCGGCCCTTGGCAGCATCACCTCTGATAAAAATGGTATTTTTTTGGATACAGAACCAATGGTTCAGTCTAATTTCATGTCTGTCGTCTACTGAAAGGTTTCCTTGGTGAGCTCTTCAATACAGTGGTTTTCAAGCCATCCCACAAAGTGTGGGTTCCTGGTAAAGACATTACTTGGGCTAGCAACAGGTGTTCACCTTCTCTTTCTTCAACTGTCCACATGGTATTGGACAGCCATTCAGCTCCGGCAGACTGATGGAGGTTTTCTATAGATCCTGCCCATTTCTGCTTCCATTTTTCCTGTTTTTCCTCCAGCACAAAGAAGCTTCCTCGTTTGGTGGAGGAGAATCCTCTTAGCACCATGCTGTTGCCGCCATGCCTGACCACAGGGAAGGTGATCATTTGTGAGATATTTTTTGGCATCTCTCACACCCTTTTTAGGTGCCAGGCCTTTTCTAACACATTCCAAAATATGTCAATAGTGCTCAATAAGCGGTCAAAATACACACAATACCTTACACTGAGGTGTGGGAGTTGCAGGGAACTCAAAGGAAACCGAAACGACTGTCCAATTGATCAGACCTAGTAGTACTCCAGGGACGTGGAACTATGCTGTGTTGGAAGTGGCTGGTCTGGTGGGGCTGTGACACTCCTGGCTTGTACTGTGCTTGTATTCTTTGTCACTCTTTAATGTACACCAAACTGTGTAGGTTTTCATTGACTTCATATCGGCATTCCTGATCTGCTGTGTCCTCATTGGAGAGGAGCAGTGTAAGTCTAGTTGGTGCCTGGGCTCGATTATAATAAAATTCAACAATAAAACCAATCCACACAATGACAGGGGTGATTTAACACACTGGGGTGGCTTAAAAACAATGAAGTAATGAAAGTCCCAGCTTTGAATCATACTGATAGTAGCAGAAGGACTTCCATACGAAGAAGAAAGGTGCCCCCGGAACGATGCCCCCCAGGGTGGTTGCCCATCTCACCCCTGGTTAGATCCACCCCTGAATCACGCATAAATTTTGACTTTTGGTACCGAAGCTTTCATAAAACAGCACACTGAGATGAATCTCAGTACTCATGCAAAGCCATATGTTTCTCATATAACTAGATTTGCTTCTTAATATTCCATCTGTATTTATTAAACATTGCATGTTTGACATCTTTCCCAGTTTTGCAACTTAAACCTGCCTACAACTCATACTGTCTAAAGCTTTATGCATTTTTAGCAGTTGTATTAATATTTTGTGGATGAAGCCAAAAAAGTTAGTCCTGCCATTATTCATCCATTGTCTAAACACGTCTCATGGTCAGGGCCACAGGGTGGGCTGGAGCTTATCCCAGTAAGCATAGAGCACAAGACTAGGGTAGAGCTTGGGTAGGGGAGCACTCCAGTACAGGGCACAAGGCTGGGGTACACCCTGGATGGGGTGCCAGTCCATCATGGGGCACAAGACTGGGGTTCACCCTGAAGGGGGTGCCGGTCTATCATCGGGCACGAGGCTGGAGTACAGTCTGGGTAGGGGAGCGCTCCAGCACAGCGCACATACTTGCACAAAATCCTCTACTACAGGTAATTTAGAGATGCCAGATAGCTTAACTGCATGTCTTTAGTCTGCAGGAGGAAACTCGAATGACATGAGAAAAAATGGAACCTCCATTCACACAGAGCAGAGGCCAGAGTCAAGCTCTCAGCCTTGGAAGAGTGTAGCATCAGTGCTACCCACGGAAGCAGAGTGCCACCATAAGGTCTTCATGAAAACAAATATTACATATTATTGTTTAAAAAAAATATCAAATTGCATATATGTCACACACACGACAAATGTAATCATAGTCAAGCAAGGACCTATATAAATCAGAATTTCCAAATTTCAGGCCAGATTATACAGGATTCAAGTACTTGCCAAAAATCAGTTCCACCAATTATCTGACCTTCTACTTAAAAAACCGAGGCATGATAATGCAGTATAAAAGTACACAGTGAGTAAGAAAAGGTGGAGAATGTGCAGATTTTTCCTTCTATTAATGGCAACCACTACAAATCATACTAGAGTACTCATCACAGAAAGTCCCACCTCTCAATGTTGGCTTTATAACTTAATACAGTTTTAAGAGGCACTGACAGAATATTTGAGAGGGGGGCACTGAAATTATTAAAAAAATAATTAAAAAAATCTTTCCGTCATGACCAATCAGGAGTAAAATGTGTAAGTGGGTGTCTTCTCCTATTACCGAGGGTTCAGCAGACTACAGGCAGACATATTTGCTGAAACGCTTTACAGTGTAAAAAGTGACTTGACACTTAAGGCACTTGTGTTACTTCTTCGGTAATTAATTGGTAGCTGGGCCAATTCAACTAGCGACCCCACAGTGTGCAAAAATATTGGTTTGTAAGAGGACCGTAAACACTAGTGAACAAATGAGGCTTCAAAACCTATGGTGAGTGGGAGTATCGGCAGTATTGATTGGTGGTTTAGGATACTCCCACCCACCACGGGATGATGAAGCCTCATTTAGTGCCAGCATTGATTGGTTAGTTCAGGATAGTCCCTCCCACTATGGGTTTTGAAGATTCATTTATCCCATGACTAGTAAGCACCCCTTCACTAGTATACCATTGGTTGGTTGGGATCGATAACTAATTCACTGGGCAGTATTGTCACTGGGGCAGGCAGTTCAGCGGACGCCCTCATTATAGGTTTTTGATGATGGTGATCTTGCCACAGTCAACGCACTCAGGATGAAGACCGTTCAGGTAGGGGCTGCCATTCTTGCCATCCTGGTCCTGTTCACTGGTGAAGCTCCTCTTCCCCGGAGTCACCTCCTGACCGGAGCAGAGCCCCAGCTCAGCTGACAGCCTGCGCTTCATGGAGGCTGCCCTCTGGAACTTGTCATAAATCTCCACGCTCAGGCGCCGCCGTGTCTCCTTGAACTCAGCCGACACGTTGGCCGTCCACTCCGCTGCATGAGCACGGAATTCCCCCACCTGACAAGCAGATGAACAGGAACGTGAGTTAGCTAGGCATTTGTGGTAGGCTTCACGGTAGTCTCACAGTCAGAACTTTGGATACAGTAAAAAAAAAAAGCTTAAAAAATATTTCAAATGGAAATTAAACTAGGAGAGTAGTGAGACTTGTCTGTGTATCGCGTTTTTGGTCGGTATCGGACTGATGCCAATACCGAATATCGGATCAGCACATCCTTGCCTTGGACGTAAAAATATACAGTGAAAGCTAGGAGTATTGCTTGGAAACAGAGGACGTGGTCTGCTGTGATTGATTTATGTTGCCTCTGGAGAAGGTCAGTGACCTCCTTAAAATGCATTTACACATTGACAGGCCCTCATATACTGCACCTCCTGCTCATAAACCCATCCATCCTTGTCAAAGCACGTTAGCTATGTACCCAAGTTTTTTTTCATTTGAATGGTCTTAATGTGACAGGTAGAATGGTCTCAGTCCTAAAGTTGTTACATAATATTATAAAAATACAGAAATCCTGCCTTGATAGAAGGCTCTGTTTCCAATGGCAAACTAAGAAATGCAGCAGCCTTGTTGTTAAAATCTGGTGGGTTATCAGTCTCAGGATCTGGTTGTCCTTTGATCTGTGGTCATATCCTTATGAAAATGTCTGAAAGATGATTGGCTTATTCAATGGTAACCCCAGTCACTTTGTCTGAGATTTAAGGAAGGGTCCTCAAGATACCAGGGGGGAAACTCTGCAGCCAGGGCCTCCGCATGGTACTGTGTGGTTCGGCCACTTACCACGTGTAGCCGTAACTGGAGTTACTCTGTAGCCAGAGCTACATACTGTGTCGCTACCAATTCAATTCAATTCAATTCATTTCAATTCAATTGTATGTGCTCAGTCTCTATGATGTGGGGGTTGGGAGATCTGGAGGGAAACTGGAATATTCACTGCTGCTTCGGATTAAGCGGAGCCAGCTGAGCTGCTTCAGGCACATTATAAAGGTGCCACCTGGGTGATTCCCAAGGGAGTTTTTCTGGGTACGTCTCACTGGACAGAGACCCCTGGGAAGTCGCATCCTATTTCTGACATTATAAATGATGCATTGATCATGCAAGAACAAATTAATTAAAGTTAGCAAGTAACAATATCAACACTGCAACGTAATCATACTTTTTTTCTTCAGCAAATGTAATTACTCCATCAATGATCACTAATGTAGTACACATGACATCTGTAAACTGAGATTATAATTGGATGATGGTTAGGCCCAGAAATAATATCCTGCATTATCATGGCGCCGAAGAGTCCAGAATAATGAGCTTTTGTCAGAATATCATTGAGAGCATCTTGTTTAAAACATGCTGTCTATATGTTTTTACGACAACGTTATATGGGCTGCTATATGGCCTTGCGTGTTCTTCCTGTCTTGTCATCAATATTCTGGTTTCTTTCCACAGTCTAAAAACATTTATGAATTGGCTTCTCTGAAATGCCCAGGGTGTGTGACTTGTGATGGAGTGACATCACATTCAAGGCATCCCCTGTTTCATTGTATAGGATCCAGGTACACCCCAACCCTCACCTTTGTAAGAGGTTAAAGAAAATATAAGAATGCTGTGTTTTCAACGAGAATCTTAATTAAGGCAACAATGATTATGACTGAATGTAGCACTATAATCATATAATCAAAGACAGGCAATGCTTTGTATCACCATGGGTTTATGTAGCTTCAGTACAATAAGGTATAGAAGGGACAGTCTTACCTCTTCTTTTGTTTTCTTGGACAGCACGCGCAGCCAGTCGCCAATCATGCTGAGCACCGCGGCGAAGTAAGCGAGGCCGACCATGATCCAGAACCACACTGCAGGCTTGTAAATGTCCAAGTAGTCAATCTCAGAACCACCTACAGAACAGAGGAGAATGGTTTGCTAAGTGAATCATAACTTTTTCAGAATTAAAGAATAACTCTACATGCAAAACCATATGTTAGTGGGCCCTGCTCTATCTCTAAGTAGACCACAGCAATCTCTGGATGGATCCAGATTGGGATATTTGGATTCAGAGTATGTCCAATTTACAATTACAAAAAAAAAAAAAAAAAAAAACTTCTGTGATTTGTCAGTATTTGTGCAGCTTTTGGCTTGGCCAAGCTCTTGATTGAGTGGGCCAGGACTGTAAATTTGAAAACATGTCAGATGAATTGAGGCATACTAAAATAACAGTCAGTCAGAGGTGGCATTGCTGTAATTTTGGATCTTTACAATGAAAATGTACTCCAAACCTAGGAATATGAAATAAATAGACTACATCCCCATTGCAAGGATTCTGCATATTTAGAAGGCCATAACAAATACAAGCTGACAGTTTGGCATTCAGTTAGTTATTGTACAAGGCAATGGAACTGATACCAGTACAGTGTATGTCTGGGATAAAATTTAAGGCCATAAATAGATGTTTAATCTAACGCCGCAAGGAATAACAGGCCTTGTATAATATTCCATACATGTGTATTTCATTTAACAAAATATTATACTGCAAAATTATACTAAACGAATAGTCATGTCAGCTCTGTAATCATACTGAACAGCTTCGCCACCATCCTTCGAGTTTTGCATGTCAAAACCTACCAGCAACAAAATCGCCAAATCCAATGGTCGTCAAGGTGATAACCACAAAGTAGATGGACTCAAGCGTGCTCCAACCTTCGATATGCTTGAAGATGATGGCCGGTATTGTAACAAACAGCAGGCACCCGAACAGGATGAAGAGCAGGGTGGATGTCACCCGTATTTTGGTTTGGCTCACGTTCCATTTCTGCAGTGCAGGACAATGTGGCAATGCCTTTAAATAGAGGTGTACTAAAATTCACACCAAAAAACACTATAATTGTGTGTCTCTGCATGTGTATTCAGCCCCATACTCAAAAATGCAACATTAAATTTATATCTTTATTCAGTAAAGTTAATTACTACATTTCACAAAAATTGCCATGAGATATATTTAAGCACAATAATTAGTTATTATCATAATTATCATGACCCCTAATAACATTACACAACACTTGTAGTTCCTTGGCCAGACATAAACATGAATGATTTCTAACATAATTTCACCTTATTTTCAGTTGTCACTGCTGTCTTGCATTTGAGTTTATTTGTAAAGCAACTTTGAACCAAATCTCCACAGCTTTAGCTGTTCATAATGCTAGCTGTTCTAGCTGGTAGCTGTTCTAGTTGTTTACTCTTCTAGCTAGTAGTTGATCTAGCTGGTAGCTGTTCTCACTGTTCGCTGTTCTAGCTAGTAGCTGATCTAGCTGGCAGCTGTTCTCACTGTTCGCTGTTCTAGCTGGTAGCTGTTCTCGCTGTTTGCTGATTCTGCTCTATGTGTGTGGCATTTGGCTTTCCCCCACAGTAATCTATTGTCCTCCCAGAATCTAAAGACATGAAGTTATTTCAAGTTGTGTGCATGTATGTGCCCTATCATGTACTGGCTTCCTAAAATAGGTTCCAGATCCTGCGTTAAACTGTGTTCAAGCAAAATGCTGGAAAGCATTTCACTCACCACAAACACCTTCTCTACTTTAGCAATTCCTTTTCCAAAGATGGTGCCCAGCTGGTCTCCAACACCAGCCAGCAGGAAACCGAAGAGAGGGATCCCCAACAAGGCATAGATAACGCAAAATAGCTTTCCCCCTTCAGTGTGTGGAGAGGTGTTTCCAAAGCCTAACATGAGAGAGCATCACCTGAAATTAAAGGCTTACCTAATGAAACATAACCAAGCGCTTCAATATTGTCTTCTTCTTTGGGAATATGTCTTTTTACCCTTGCATCCAAGACTAGCTGTTGATAATGGCAGAAAATGCTTGCGATGACTGACTAAGTCCTCGTACATTGTTCCCTCTGTGCCCTGATGTTGAGCAATCCTTGCCAAAACTCTATTAAAGTCAAATTAGCATTCTGGAAAATGAAATGTGTTGTTTGCATCATACTTTAAGATGTGGAAAGGGAACGAAAAATACAGGGTGCATCTACCTTTTTATGGGTGGCATAGAGGCTCAGTGGGTAGAAGTGTAATCTCACACCTTCAGGGTTAGGGGTTCAAGTCTGGCCCCTGGCCTGTGTGTGGAGGTTGCAAGTTCTCCTTATCTTATGGGTTTCCTCCAGTCACTCAGATTTCCTTCCTCACTCCAAAGTCATGCAATTAGGCTAATTGGCATCTCTGAGTTGCCTGTAGTGAACGATTGTGTGTGTGAGAGTGAGCATGCACATGCCCTGTGATTGACAGGCATCCCATCCAGAGTATGCCCTTGTCTTGTGCCAAATGTTGCCTAGGACAGGCTCCAGTCCCCATGATAAGTGATTAGAAGATGGATGGATGGATGGATGGATGGATGGATGGATGGATATACCTTATTAACATTTAATGCAACTGCACATATTGTAGTAAGGGTGATCAGTGCAAGGAATGATTTTTAATGCTATATATTTGCTTTGTTAAAGCATTAGAAGTAAATTCCTTTTAACACCACATGATGTCTTGGGTCACATGTGCATTCTCATAGAGGATAATTTAAATATGGCTCTTTCCCTTTAAAGTGAGGAATACAGACCTCATTTTAATATTACACATTTGTCGTGTGCAGTTTGCTGGAACTGGCACAAAATCACAGACAAAGTGCCTGCATTGACATGTGCTTTAGTGAAGGCTACATGTAGCATCAAAAATGAAAAGCAACTTCAAAATCAAATTTCCATGACTTATATTCCAATAACATGTAATGTAATAGACATACGCTAATCTTCTTCTGTCTGTCCCTTCCTGTGGAGTGTGGTGCCTTGTCGGTCTCTCAGCTAACCAAATTGCATAAAGTCAGTGAAGTTACAGGTCATGACCATATTTAGATGATCTGATATTGAAAATGTTGAATTGGCCCACATTTGTAAAGACTACAGCGGGAGCCACACACAGTTCAAGATGACTGGTGATGTCAGATGTGCTGATCTGCAGAAAAATATTCTAAGCTTTTGAGCAGGTTACGATGTAACTTCCCTGATCACTGGGGGTGGGAGGGGTTCTAAAATGTGCCACAAATTCTCTGCCCTAAAAACAGATAAAATCAGACACTGGGTAAGCAACCCAAGGTTTCTTGGGCTTGGACATTATTTGAACAACTAATAGCTTAAATGTTTGTTGAGATCATCAAATGATACCATTCTCAAGACTTAGGGCTCTATTTTGACAATCCAACGAAGAGCGTAAAGCGCAAGTAACATTTTTGGGCGCGTCCAAATCCATTTCGCTATTTTAACGGCGGAAAAAACAAACTTCACGCCAGCGCAAGGCGCGAAAAGATTGTTCTGACTATCTTAATTATTCAGAGGTGTGTTTTGGGCGTAACATGCAATAAACCAATCCGAATGGCACGTCACCTCGCCTTTAAAAGGCAGGGCTTATGCGCTAGAGCGGATTGCTATTATAATGGCGCGTTTACCTGGCTAACCAGATCCGTTTTCGGCCGAGGAAACGGACGTGCTCGTGCGCGAAGTGAAAAGCGGGAGCAAATCATTTACGGGACCACCACTGTTCCACCTAAGCCTGTTGAGAGAAATTTGTCCCAAAATGATAAGTTGCACTCTAAAAAATATATGAATGAAATAAAATAAAATAAAAAACTATTAGAGCACTTCGAGAGTGTTCCTGTGTCCGTAACGAGCGTCGTGTACCCGCACGTTTCTAAAACGCGCCGCTTAAATATCGTTTAACAATATGCCACTGACTTTAGACGTGGTTTTTGTTAGTCAAAAGCGCAATGTCATTTCGCTTCCTTAAAATAGCAATGCGCCGACAATGCGCCCAGCCACACCTCATTTAAAAAAGACCACTCCTATGAGCGGGAAGCGCGCACAAAATCATTTGTTATTTTAAAAACGCGCGCGCTTGGCGTGAAAAGGATGAATGCGCTGGTACTAAACTAGCAAAACGACTTTGCGTCGCGCTTAACGCCGGTGCAAAATAGGGCCCTTGATCTTCATGTTTTAAAGAAATGAGGAAGAGAATTCCTTGTATAGCAGTAATGATGTGAAATATATTACACAAACTGACTGATGGCATTCTGTGATTGTATTAGATGTGTACATTGCATGAAAACAGCACATCTACTATCTTGAAATACCCTCCTGGCTCAGTCTGACCCTGCACTGAGTAAGTGGTCTGGAAGATGGAAGAGTGACAGTTACATGCAAATGACTATGCTCCATTTTGTGGAATCTGCTGTATTGCTACCAAATATACTCTTTGTAATTGTCTGATGGTGGCCAGGACAAAATATTTGCTGACATTTAGATATCTGATTTGTGTGATTTAATGTCATGCATTTACACATATAATTATGGAGAAATTATGAAGAAAACATGAAAACAAAACCTGTAGGTGCAGTTTGTATTTTTTCCTTTCAAGCAACATTTGCTGGTAATGATTAGGATAATCTAAGATGACAACAGTGACTTATCTTTGACCGCAGATGGACTAACAACAGTAAGCATAAATGTAACATGACATCGGTGGCTGAGCCCTAGCTGCAGGCATTTTTATGGTAGTTGGGTAAATGTAGAAACACAACAGTAGTCCTTTGATGTATGGTAGGATGTTGATAGGACAACCTTTGTTGATCAGCGATGATGACCATTAGCAGACTATGACGAGATATTAAACAACAATCATCCATCCATCCACCTTCTAAGGGCCTAATCTATAAGGCACAGGACCCAATTGCGGGGGATACCCCAAATGGATGCGAGTTCATTCAATTCAACATTTTGGGGATCAAAAATTCCTAAAAATCTAAAAATGATAAAAATCTGATACATTCCCAATAATCATCTTGAACAGTTAAAGGGTCTTACTCCAAAAGAATGAGTCATCAGCTAGTGACTTTTTTTACTTACAAAAAAATAATGACTGGAAACCTCTTAAACCACTTAAAAGGCAATCTGGACTGTACAGTTTGTGACTATTTGCCAATTTTGGAATCACTATTCAGAATGGGTGTGACCTCCTTCATTTAAAGACCACATTGAATGCATTTGTAAGGATATGCTTCAGTGTTTATAGTCCATTTCTAAATGACAATTCTCAAAAAAGCATTTTGCCTCATTTCTGTCCGAAACAACCCGATCAGGGATTTTACTGTTTTCTGTACAGTCCAATTTGCTACAGAAAGGGTGTAATCAAGGATTTTTCCATTTAATGTGTGCATTAATATGCTTAAGAGCCACTGAAAAGGAGCACTCCAAGTGACTTAGACCGACACCATGCATTTCTAGAATCACTTCTCAGTGTCTCCATCCAACCAGCACAAAAATTTACACAGTCTAATTGCATGGACTATTGTGAATGATGCTGCCTTCACTGAAGACTAATTAAATCACGAGTGCTCAAACAAGGAAGTCATCAAAATTGATTACTCACAAACTCAGAAATCATGCAGAACTTATGACTGCAAAAGGTCACCAAACATTTCTTTTCTGATCTTTTCTGTATTATGAGCAGCATTTAATAAAACATGCCATTCTGGAACTTTTAATATCGTTAAATACTAACTCCAAAAGATATGCTATGATCAAGCTTTATCACTTGGAAAAATTGGTTTCCCATTTTTTAAAAAGAAAGGGTTTAATTGTCCATGTTGGCTGAATGGTTTTTAAATTTTTTCTGTAATATAATCAAGATTAGCCTACAAACAGTGCCCTTAGGTAAGTATGTCACTGATTCAATCTGATTGTGTATCACTGAAGAATGAAACAATATTCTATAAAATGCAGTTGATTAAACCATCCATCCAACCAACCATTTTCATAGGAGGTCATCTTAGTCAAGGTTACAGTGGGGCCTGGAGCCTATCACAGGCAGCTTGGAGCACATAGCTGGCTTAGACCCAGGATGGGATGCCAGTCTGTCACTGACCATATACATGCACAATCACACATCAGGGGTAAATTAAGGACACCAAATTAGCCTAGTTACATGTCATTGGACTGCAGGAGGAAACCGGTACAATACAGGGAAAGCATTCAAACACAAACAGTCCTGAAGTGGGATTCAAACTCCCAACCTCAGAGGTGTGAGACATCAGTGACTCTCCTACTGAGCCACCCAGCTGATTAAACCATTGATCCTTCAAAAGAAATGAATCATTCTTGTACTGCCTCAAAAATATTTGGGTATGATTGCTAAAATTAGTCAGTGGACAGGTCTATGGAACATAGGCTTATCAATAAGGAGCGGTTAAACAAAAAATGAAACTGGAATGAAAACCAAGATGGAGTTTGAGCTTAATGAAAAAACTAGCCACATACAAACTCAACCCTAGACATACAGAGACACTGCAGGGCTACTCGCCTTGAGGTGAATGTTAGATTTTACCTGCTACAGAGAGCGTGAGAGTGCTCACTGCCACCTTAATTCATAGGTCTGTCACATAACGCGGGTCTCTAGGCTCATTACGGAATCCCACCGGCACCACAATCACAGTAGTACCCTTCTTCATCTCACAAACAGATGCTATCAACCGTGTCTTCATTTCATTATGTGGGTGGACATAAATGATCACCGTGGGTTCCTTCTATTTATAAAACCCCTTTTATAAAACGGATCACTTCCCATTCTGACCTCATGGCATGCAACAAAAACTGTAAATGAAACTGAGAATACCCTGAACATCATACTAGGTTGATGGGTATTGGCAATTATTTTATTTTAAAGCCTACAGCAACCTGCATGTCTTGATGACAGTAAATTGTTTAACCTAAAGCCCCTGCTCTTCTGAAAGTCTTATTGGAATCTCTCCACTTTTTAAAAGACTCTTTGCATAATGATTCTTATTTATCCTTAATTTCGGTGAACTGCGAAGTGTTCTTGACAAACAATGAAAGCAGTGATCTCTATGACTTTAGCATTGTTCTGCTGCTTCTAACAGTTGGCATTTCACCTGGAATACAATTCATAAACCACCTCGATATTATACTGGATAAGTTGGGTGGAAGACAGAAGGATGGACAACTTTGGACTACCAGTGAGACAAACAAAACGGAACTGGGCTGCCCTTGCATGTGATGTCCTTAGTGAATGCTGTGTGGCTCTTTATAAACAAAAGTGCTCACCGATGGTAGTGATGACCGTCCCAGCAAAGAAGAAGGAACTGCTAAGGTCCCACAGACTCATCTCACTGGATGAGTTGCCTGAAGGATTCACACCAGCTTTTACTGCCGACACCACCTGCTGTGGATTAAAGCATACGGGTTTGGACATCTGACACAAGCATCCGATGGGTAAAAGTGTTTATCGGGATCACGTGGGCCTGTTGGGAATTTGCTCTGCGTGACGTCGGAATCTTTTCAGGTAGTGGGTTAGCTTGTTTAGGATACCAGATGGCTTCCCCAATCATGAAGTATAATATGCTATTTTTCTTCGGAAAAATGTACTGATGTGAATGTTGCCTTTGAGAAATTAATCACTGCCATTTCAAAATCCATGAAACGAAATTCCATGTTGATCTGCAAAAAGCCATCCTCCAGTGCTTTGTTTTTATTTTGTATCTGTGTTTCCATCTGTGGCCGAAATTTTCAGTAAGATGCTTTATCAGTGACAACTGAATTAGCATCATGTAACAAGAGCCAGTTATCAAGAGATTGTCTAAATAGGATTTGGTCCAGGAAAAAAAATAAACAGCACCGATTATACTTGAAATAGACTATTAATGTTGCAATTTTTTCTCACTAATCTTCTAAATCTCTTCTATTCCAAAGTAGGGGTGATCTTAATCATCGACATATGGATTGGATTTTTCTTATGGAAAGTATTGTCCAGGTAAGATACTGCTGAGCTTACTTCACACAGGAGTAAACCAACACTAATGATTTCACAGAGCATCTTGCCTGTATGGAAGAAAATTGAGTCAACGAAGGAACGCATCCAACTCATGTTCTGACAGTGACAGAGGCTTCCCTCTCACAGTGATGCCCACAGTGAGCTCTGTAATATACACTGGAAATTACTGATAGATATGCCCTAGTGTCACACCCACAAATGCCCACCTGTCTGCAATGTTTTCAGAAAATGGGATATCTGCCAGATTCTTAAACCTAAAACCACTGGTCATGGATATAAAAGAGAAGCTCTCCAACCACCTTTTTGATCCTCGAGAGTTCTGGAATGTTCTATAGGCAAATGAAAAGACTTTTTTAACTAGAATGGGCCCCAATATCTATTATTATCCATATCTAATAATGCTGGGTCATAGTGAACCTTTAACCCATCCTATTAAACTGAGCACAGAATGCAGAAGACACCATAGAAAGGATACCATTCCATTACACGATATACACTTCAAAGAATTTTAGAGTAATAATTGCTTGTAACCGGTGTACCCCCCGGAAACTCATGTGAACACAGAGAACACGGAAACTCCATGAACACAGGAAAAGAACTAAACACACCAAACAGGAGGTGTGTGTCCGCAAGAGTCCCTCCCGTGTTCCCATGCAACTAGTTCTGTACACTGTTCACATATATGATCTGCATATACATGTAATCCAACACATGTGTTCTGCTTCCTAAAGAAAGGAGCAAATAAATCCTGTGCTTTTAAAATCTATTCCTATACTACCACTGAATTTTGAATTACCAGCATAAAAGGAGCAGATGTCCACATGGAGATATAATAGTTTAGTAATTACATTTTGTGTTAGAAAAAGTATTTCTTTGTAAGTCATTTGCTATAAAAAAATGTAAGTCAATTATTGTTCTTAAAAAGTAGTAGAAGTTAAACCGAGTTGTGTTTGGTGTGAAAAAGTAACTTTTAAGATCACCTTTTTTTACTATATGTTATCATCTGTTATTTTGTGTTCATATGAGTTGTGATGAATTTATTTACATTTAATGAGTAGCATCTACGTTCAAGATGATATTACACCTTCTGTACATAATACAAGCATTAGCAGCAGAAGAGGAGCTGTCCGTGGTACTTTGTGCTATCTTTGTATTTGTTGTCTGCGTTTGATTATTGGTCTAAATTAGCTGAAAGGAGCTCAGATCTGAAAGTTGTAAAGAGCAAATCACTCAAAGAGAAGACAGTGAAGCATTCTTAGTAGGGTACTGATCGCTCCACTCGGAATTGTTACACCACGCAAACATCTGTCACAACAGAACATCTGCCTCTGCCTCTAGCACTCAGGTGTAGAAAATGGGACCTGGAACAAGTAGACTGGGAGACCTTGGGCAGCCTTGCAGCTATGAGACTGAGGTATAGCGATCATGACAGGGTGTATTTGATTGAGGAATTTAATTGTGTCAATCCACTAAGATGACGAAGTGTTTCTCTTAACAGATATTGTCAAATGCCTTCCTTTCCTCGTGCTTCCAACAGAACTGCTTATGACTTATCACATTCTAATAATTTTGTGTCTCATTTCCTTTAGCCTAACCGAAGATGTTTATAATTTAATGTGTTTCCTGAGGTGTCAAATTCAGCTATCCTCACTGGACCTCAACCTCAACAGCTACATTGCAAGCTATTTTTTTAGTAGGTTGGAGTTACGAGATCATTTCTCTTTAAGGTGTCTCTGGTTCTTTGTTGATATATATGTTGCAGTATTTGAATCATTGCATTTAGTTGATCTAAAATGATATTTGGAACATAGATGTAGCCTGCTTTGTATATTAAGGAGCGTCAAGTTTTATCGTGAAATATTATTTGTCTGACAGCTAAATGAGAAAGAAAATGACGTAAAGGCAAGATATTGATCGTTATTACCTGGAAATGGAAAGGCCTTGCATGACATGTGGGAATTCTAATTACCCCCTGAGCAAATTTGTCCATATTTTTCATACGTGCTGTCGAAAACGAGTGTTCCTAAGTGCCTTGGTCAGACACATTTGAAGACAAATGTGTTGTGTTGGTGTTATTTAAATGCACAATCTCAATACTGCCTGTCATTAGATATGCTTTGATATTTTGTTGGTCCTACTGACTAATCTAAAATAAAACATTTAAGACTTTGTTTCTTTTTCTATTTTCTGAATAAACACCAATCTGATTATGTCCCATGGAAACAGAAGTGTTTCCTTCTTTAATATTGTTTAATTACAGACTTCCTTTGGATTTATTGACTGCTGCCATTTGGTTAACTGGCATAATTGGTGGAGCACCCTTTCAACTGTGCATGAACAGTAGACACACTATATGAAAAATCTTATTAATGAGTCGCTTAGCTGGAGAAGACAGTGACCCGCTATTTCTACTATTAGATAATTTTAGTTACCTTCACAAGATTTTCCAGTTCGGACAAATTGATACAGGAGTGGCTGGTGAGGAAGTCATGTTTCTCAGCCAAGATGGTGTTCTTCTGGGATCCCTCATGTGGCTGTTCCAGGGCCTTGAACACTATGGCTCCAAATACCAAGTACAGCAATACCAGCAGAAATACGGCAGAAACGGTTTTCCACCTCATTACCTTGGCAATGGTATCACAGTCACCCCCCAAGTTTAAGACAATGGGTCTGGCGGAGAAAGAAAGGCGGGGCTTAGAGTTCTGTGCTGCTGATTTAGGATCCAGAAGATCAGGTGCAGCCACTGGGAAGAAAAAACAGCCATCTCTTAAAGTCCATTCAACCAAACTGTCAGACGTTAGATTATTAAGAGCATTACTTTTCCAGTAGTTTTTCCTCACTATTTTACATAAAGTTGCATAAAAGTAAATTAAGTGAAGCATGACCAAATTCAAAGGTAAAAACTGATTGTTACATTTTTTTTACTAATTCACAGAAGTTTGATAAATGAGCTGATGAACGACACAAAAAGACAACAGTCTAAGCTTCCAGTCTGTTATAATACACACACCTTATTCAGCCAGGATGGGCCGTATTTAAAAATATTAGAGTATTATGCAGCTAAACCAAAGGTACCACCTAATGCCATCTAATAACAATTGTATCATCTTTTGTACAAGCATCGACTTTTCAAGTTCTCAACTCGTGTTTATTTATTGTTTGCTTCTTATTTTGCATTAAAGTGTAACATTGTATTGCATCTCATTTTCCCAGAACGATTTTATCCAGTGCAAAGCTGTACAGGTGACACGTCATGACGTGGGGGTCCAACCTGACGAGGGTGTCAGTCAAGAACTGGGTACACACGTTAAGACTGTTTTACTGGAATACGCCAATTCCACAGACACAGAAGCAAAGTTAACACCTTGTTTTATTAAGTGACCCCAAGTCAATTACGTGAACATTAAAATGCTCTTTTGTTTGCAGTATACGCGGGCACAGGCACGCATACATCTGGTACACGACATTACCACACAACACTGACAATTAACTCGAAGGCGTTGCATTTTGAGCAAAAAATGAATCAATCCCTGTAGGCAAATTGTTCTGAATTCAGCATTTTGCTGTATTGTATATCCAGCTGATTCTCAAGATGAATCAGTTCTCCAGTACAGCTCTTCTCGAGACACAGAACGTTTCTACTCAAGTGAAGAGAACACTTTAAAAACGTTTAAATATGATGTTTTATTGAATACCCCAAAACGCCACTTTCTTTCGTACAAACCATTAGAGGACGAAACTATACTTGCATAAAAAGGCAAAAACAGAGCACTTTGTACGCGGTGTCGTCCGACTGCATTGATGCCTACCTGGAAATCGTTTGCTCTTCAAACCCAGTTTCTTGACTGGATCCGTGGTTATATTTTCTATCTAAGCTGGGTCATTTAAATCTTGGTTATAAACCGCTGCAAAAAACATTCTGTTTGATATCTACATGCCGGTTTTGAACATATGAGGAGAGTCAAATTATTTTTTGCGTTAAAAAAAAGAAAAACGATGTGACACTTACTTCTATAATAACAAGCTCTCCGTTGCTGTCCGTCATCAGCAGTTATGTCAAAGATAATATAACTTAGGTTCTTTATTTGGCCTTCTCCCCACACTGCCACAAACCGACGCGTTATGACAGACGTTTCCACAAAGCTGCCATCGTTGCCACATCTGCCAACCTCTGCCTCTACCGTCCAGCTTTCAGTCGCCCATTGAAATCCTCCGCTGAACATGCCGTTCCAGTCCGAGGCTGAGCAAACGCACAAGATGGGGAAAGGAGGAGTCTTAATTGCCAGATTTCTTCCTGGAAATTACAACCCCCACCCCAGACATATTAATGAAGCGAATTTGAACATTTAGCGTTAGGTTCTGAGTGTCATCCCGAGAACTGGTTCATGTCTCACGAACTGTGTGTTCCCAATACATACATTCACAACTACACTGAAAGAAACAATGCGCAGCCAGTGTCTAAATGCCTGCTCCCCTGTTCGAATCGCTTTCAACTACTGAAATAACATTTTTACCGATTATTGCATTTTTTTGCGACAGTCCTGCGCTAAATATCCGGAATGGATGGATCATGGATGGATGGATGGATACATGCCTATTATTTAGAGCTTTCTCAGTTTTAAAAATAACGTTCTACTTTGAGCTTGCACAAGAGGACGATTGTTGTGCCGTAGTATCTTGCATATTGTTCTGTGATTTATTAACACACGTGTGTTAAATATAAAAGGATACAGGTCCCCATTCATATTCCACAATCACATACCCAGTACAAACGCATGGTGAGCCAATGGCCCACCCCGGGAAGCACCGTACACAAGGTAGGCAAACACCCTGCATATGGCACAACTTATGAATATGTTAAATACATTCAAATAACAAATGTCACAATCTCACATTCTGCCCATGCCATAACTGAACATTAAATAAAAAAAGACCCTTTATACTAACACACTTTCACATAAACAACAGGCTTAATTTAGAGGATCCTTACAGACCCCCCCCCCCCACTCGCACCACACTTGCACACGAGCAACTGCTGCATTCTTAGCTTGCTGAATGTACTGTCCTCCTGGATGAAGATAAGTCACAGGGGACAGTCAGTGTGCTTGCATGTGGGAGGTGGTATTCTCTGGCTTATGAATGGTTTTCTAGTGGGCCCTAAAAACGGAATGTTCAATTCAATTCCAATAGTCCTTTTCTTTATAAAAAAGAAATATATATATAAATGATGTAATGAGCAAGACAGCCTGTTGTGAAACGCCAGTTGCTTTGAAAGCGAGTAATGAGTATATCTTGTCTGAAATTTTCCAATCGGATACAAAAAAAGCAATGTTTATGAGCTTAATATATTTACAAGGTCTTCTTTGTGCCTCAGCTGTGCATCTTTATCCTCATGAAATTAACATTGGCAAGTAAGATCTGCAAGTATCTGAAATTTTCTACAGAAAAATGTGTTAGCCGACAACACCAACTTTCAGCTGCTGGATTAAATCAGAGTTTAAATTGCTTAGGTATAATTGTCAAGGTTTGCTCCTTTATATATGGTATTATATATATGGGTACATGTACCCATCTCTGCTGCAGATATCCAGTATAAGGTTGCAGAGGTATTGTGTCATTGCATTGTATGATATCATATAATCTTATGCAGAAGAAGACATTAGATTTTGGTCCAGGATTTTACATCAGAGGTTCACCAGTCTTTACCCTTTGTGTGTAAGTCCAAAATGGGGGGGTGTTCTTTTTGGCACTTAGAAACATCTGGATATGGTCACAACAATGCTTGTATCAGACATTAATTTGGCCCAGAAATACAGCATTTGAACTGACATTTCTCTCTATCACTGTCAGCACATTTAACTTGGATGTAAGGTAATTTTTTCCTGTGATTTCCATTGACAAGTGTTTACTGTGTTGTACTTTCCCGCTGGCGGATTCACACAATCATGAAATCATACCCAACAATACCATAGGTAGTTTTATGGCTTGCACTGTGTTTATTTGCTTCATTCTCGGCAGTTACTCAAATATGTATTGTAGGATTCTCTTATCATTTATTTATTTTTTTCTCCCCTTCTCAATCACTTGCTTGACACTGACCAGATTTTAAGTGAACCTACAAAAATATTCCGACTGTTTTTATTCCAAAAAAAAAAAAGGTGTACATCTCATCCAGGGTCTATGGCTGCATTGTGATGCCTGATTTAGGATCCATGCCCCCATGATTCTGTGCTGGATAAGTGGTGGGTGTATGGATGGATGGATGGATGGATGGATGGATGGATGTGACAGCAAAACTTATTTCACTGATATATATACCAATGATCCAAAACTTTGTGACGATCCTCTATTAGAACATTTGGCTGTTGACGCTGCACCTATAAAGATGAGAAAGGGAATGTTAAAGGACAGGTGCATGCTGAGCAGAAGCAGTTGTGCTGAACGCTCCAGGCTACTTGTTCATCCTTCCGAACCAGGTCCACCCCTTCATGATGCCTGTCTATTCAGGAGGATATCAGTGACTTAAGCTTACAAAAGCTTATAAATGATGAGTTGGATAGTTTGAATTGCATGTTCGCTTTGTGTGTGTGGAGTTTGAGTGCACTCCCAGTGTCATTCATGTTTTCACCAACTAATCCAGGTTCCTCCTGCACTTCAAAGACATGCATTTATGCTAATTGGAATATCTAGATTTCCCATAGCATGTGCATGGATTAGCATCCCATCCAGGGAGAACCCAATCTTTCGCCCAATGATGCCTGGTATAGGGTCCAGACTTCCATGTCACCCTGTCCAGGATAACCAATTGGATGATGGATGGATGGAGTTATTCCTGTACAATGTTGTAGCATTCCAGTAAAATGTTTTGTGGGGAGATGGGTTCCACAATAAAGACCACATGCCATAGGGGGCCAAACAACTCTTTTACTGTTTCAAACACACAAAAAACAACACAGTATGAACACAGGTCAACGCAGAACATCCTCATAAAAATGGCAGACAACAAACACAATGGAGAAGTAAAAGATCCAGACATTTAATGCAATGAACTAGCAAACTGAACAGGATCTGACGTCATACACGCTTCAAGGCATACTGGGAAGGATGTCCCAGAACTACGGAATTCCCCATCAGTATGCTCCCAAGTTGAATATTTTTTAATCTTCTATACTATGCACATTTCTGTCGTGCCGTATTAAGCAAGTAAAAGTCAGTCTTGAAACTGAAAATAAATTACAACCCATGGATTTTTTTTTCTGAAACAATGACCTGCTAACCTCTATATTAATTGAATATAATTGCAGCTAATATGTTGGGCTGATATGCAGATGACAACAATATAAGGAGTTTACAATATCTTAGCTTAACCGTGTTTGAGGTGACATTTTGAAAAACAGGGTATGAAGGATTTGACAAAATGTAACAATCTACAGAACACCTTAGGCATTCTGAAAGCAATTTTAGAATTTGAACATTATCATGGCCTTGAGTGAACTTAGAAAAGCTCTGTAAGTCCCACTTTCGCAAGCTAGTAAGGAAATGTGCACTTTGTGGGATGCTGAGAATCTATTTGTCTAGCATCAATACAAGTTCATGCAATTCAATTACTAAGAGCATATAGAACTTTGAAAAGACCTTAATGGACAATTAGGAAATTATTGGTCAGTGTTGATTCTTGAGTAGAACATACCCAAATGTCATGGTTACGGCAACATTAGGTTTGCTCCCTCTACTGTTAATGTTCCTAATTTTTTAAAATATCCTTAATTAGCAAGCAATCTCCACATGCCTCTCCAAGTAAGTTTCTCTCTTTCAAATATGTACGGTAATCTGGGAAGATACTCTTGCATGGGTCACTTTGTTTTGGAGCCGTCCATAGTTGTCACATATTGCAAAGGCGTGGTTGGAAACTAAAGCCAAAAGAGCTGTGACCTATGACCTTTCATAGTCTTCATTACTTTAGCATAGGAAATCCATATCCGCTCTTTCCCAAGAATTAGTGCTGCATTACTGAACCGACTGCATTATTAGATGGAAATCTGAAGGCACCAGATATCTGGTGTGCTAGAGCATGGATGTTCTGAGATCATAAATATCCTCAAGAGAATCAACGTCAACTTCTTACCTCAGAGATTATTCATAATGAATAGTCATTCATGATAAGAAAGGCCAGAATTATCAAGTTATATGGCAGAGCCTATTTTTTTGAAATGTATGAATGTAGTGCATTCTCTTAACTCACCTTTGTTTTAACTGTATTGTAAATCTCCATTTTGTTTTGAATGTATACATTTTGAACATGTGTAAAAGTTTATTAAACGTGTTAAGTACAGAATCATTTTTTAAATGTATTTTTCCATTACTTTTTGATTCACTGTTTTGATGGGATTGCCAAGCAGTGTGTTATGGACAGAGTCTCAATGACGATAACCAGCATACCTCTCATTCCCCAGTTACATGGACTACAATACTCTTGTAACAGTAAGGAGAGATTTCTCTATCTAGGGTAAAGCTACTTCTCAAATACCGAGCACCCCCAATAGATTAAGTGAATGTACTGGAACATAGCGGTTGGGAGTTAATACTCACTTCTGGGATGCCCCTCCCAGGATGCTTTGCAAATTGTGCTGTCCTTAACTAATTTTATAGATAAGCTTTAACCTTTTGATGATAGTTCACTAACTGTTCTCTGTCTGTTTTGTTGGTTTTGTTTGCCATTGTTTTAGCAAGGATGCCCCGTTTTGATTATGTGCAATTAAACTATGTGTGTGTTTGGAACAACAAAATGTTTGTTTGCCAGGCTACAGTCTCCAGTCTTGATATAAAGTCTACCTTTTCAAATAATATGACTAAAAATGAGACCGTTAAAGCACAATTTCAGTGGTAAATGAACTGTTTAAAACTTAGATGAAAACATTGTTTTTTTTGTTTTTTTAATCAAATATCATGTCACCATGCATGAAAAAGACAACTAGGCTGATTTCAGTCATATTTCATTTCATCACGTGACATTTTCACAGCTGCAGAGTAAAGCTGAACCACATTTTTGACAGCAGAAGAGGGAGTCACATGTCGGAGCAGTTTGGTTTTCACCATTAGGTTTCACTACCCATGAAGCATCTGTCCCGTGTGCAGCAGTTGTAGACATGAATGAGCCCAGAAACAAACAATCTCACAGGCAGGGGTTAATTGTAAACACGTGTGACAAACGTGTAAATGAGCTGATTTTTTCTGCAAGCCTTTTCTTCTTTCTTCATTTTCCCAAAATAAAGGTGGATTCTGGACTCTGGCTTCCACATTCCATCTCAGAGTAAATAAATGATGCTGTCTGGGATGACAGTGCATGACCATCACACCGTTCCTACAAACATGATCAAATCCGTTCACAGAGTGCAGAGAGCAGAAATCACCGGAATCTGTGAAAATTAGGCAAAATACTATTTTCAATTTACTCAGTCCTCAAAGTGCAATACCCAATTAACAATAAACTTTAATTCTGCTTAGAAGTCATTAACACTGTACGAGCCATGCAGGTATGTATGCTTAACAATGTCATGTTATTATTTGTGCATTAATTAATTTGTACAACTGTGGAAGTGCGTTTGGTGTCAGTTGATTTGTTTGGAATGTACCATCTGTTCCTGTGTTGGCTTTGGACCATTGCATTTATTCATTTCTTCATGCAGCACGGTTTGTGACAATGGAAATGTTAAACCATACGACTACAATATTTTGTTGCACCCTGCATTGCAAGGAAAGTGTTAAAAAAAATACGTTTTTGTGGGTTTTGTATTTTTCTGCAAGTCCGATTGTCCAGTCCTGTTCTCAGTAGCATGACTACAAACACAAACATGAAAAAGGAGCCTAAAATGTCATTAAATTTATTATTATTTTATTATTATAATTATTAATTAATGCTATTTCTAATGCCTTGATAGCCCTTGCAATTAGGAGAAGTTCCTGTTCCTTAGTTTATTTCAAAGCTGACTACAGACGAAAAAGTCTATGTCTGTTGTACTCAATGAGAGTTCAAATGATTGCCCTCGATATACGATGCAATTACCATCCTACAGTCATTAGTCTTATTTGTCAGGTATATGGAAACCAGCTGCCAAAATCGATTATCTTTGAACGGTGGAGAGTGAGAGTGGTAGAGGGGCCCAGAGGAAAAGCCTTTGGTCTTCCATGCTACAGGGCTGTGAATTTGAATGAGACCGCCAATCACTCAGAGAACGACCGTCCGATGCTCCTTTGATATTCTTCAGCAGCCCCCCCCCACACACACACACACTTCCACCCCGCTCTTGAAGTGGATTGAGTGCCCTATGACAAACTGCAGTCCTGTTAAGGAAACCCTAGACCCCATGTTTATTGGAAGTTAATGTTAAAGTGAAAAAGTTGATGAAATTAATTTGAAGACAATGGGTCAAACTAAAAGGGTAAGGCTGCTGAATTGCCACAAAACTTTTTCATGGTCAACCAATAGACTGTAAAAAATATTCATATAAAAACACAAAAGCAAAGCCTAAATTGAAAACATTTTAGTTACACAGACATAGCTGAAAATGCACCAGCAACACAATTTAACTTCCTCATTCTTCTTGACATGTCCCCACACGGGGCTGTCAGACTCACAACATTACAGGACAAAAATGTCAAAAATGTGAGAGATTGCATTAATCTTATTGTATTTCTTTGCAAACAGACTGATCGGTTTCAGCAATTAGGAAAAAGACAGAAAATTTCTCCAAAGGCAATGCTGGTGTTCAAGTGTTTCTGTTGATTCTAGAATTGGTAAAAGTTTATGATAATATTAGTGTTTGTAATGAAATTTATTTGTTTTTCATTCCAAAACTTCTTTGGCCTAGACAACCACATTTCCCTCCAAAAACACAGTTCTGAACAAAGTAGGAACTTTCCTCCAAACAGGATTGCCCTGTTTTTAATGGTATAGAAGATCATGACTTTCTGTTGCCATGTGACACAGCATTTATACAATACTCCAAGTGGGATCTAGCTTGTGACAAGCTTAACAAAATGTCCATGGAATCTGCACAGAGATTTTATTTTCAAGGCTTTTCTGAATCGTGTTGTAATGTTTTCCTGATATTTTTTCTAGAACATGTAAGGGACATAAACATAAGTAAAACATAAACAGAAATAGTCACTTTTTTTTCCAGCTTTTTTTTTGTTTTTTCCAAATATTACTCAAGGATTCCCAATAATATAAGACCCCTCATTTAATAACATTTATTACCATGGAAGCTTATAATGCGAATGTTATCTTTTGCTACATTTTCCTGCATTAGCATCTGTACAAGCGGAATTCTAATTTTCCGTCCTTTCCTCACTGTAAAGCTGTAATTCTTTTACGGCATGGTGATTTTGAGTATCTAAGCCTCACTTGACATGATGCTTCAAGTGGTGATTTGGTTGGTTTCCATTTTCCCTTGATATCACACATGGGGTTTACCTCGTCACTAATGGGACCGGGGAGCAGGTACCCAGCAAACAGGGAACGTTAAGAACATAATGAGAATTTTGGACGTTGTGGCAATGTTCCCTGTTTGCTGAGTACTATCCTGGGTTTTGCCACATGGAATCGCAAAAAAGATGAGTAGAGTCAAGTCAAGTTGAGTCGAGCTGGTTCCATCCGGTGGAAATGGGACTAAGCGTGGGAACCTATTTCTCAACGAGGGGCCACACTTACACCATCTCCCAGGCACCAATGAGAAAGAGAATCTTCAGCATAAATCTTGCACAGGTCATACTACATGACTGCTGACCCACCCATGATTTGTTCTATAATTTTAAAGCATTGTACTGTACAAACAGTTACGGAAAGATGGATGGTTTGAAAACAAACCTTCAATATCCCCGCCATTGCCCATGTCTGTTAAACTGTTGATGCTGAATCACATGACCATCTGGAGGAATAACAAGCCTCAGTTAAGAAAGGCAGACCTGCAGTTTAGTCCTCATCTTGTTTTGTCCCTCTCACCCCGACAGTTTTTGTTCGTGGCCCACCTGGGGCCTCCTCACTCACTCTTCTACCATTGCCAGGATAAACTACTCAGACACAGCGCGCTTCTCAAATTCCATTCTGCCTGCTCTGCCATAGCCGAATGCTCATGTTAGCAATTATGGAGAGATACCTTCATCTAAATCAGCTCCGAAGAACGACAGCAAACAGAGTGTTTGCCACTCGATGGTCTGTGAAATGGAGAAGCAGTTGTGCTTGGTTCACGGTGTAGTCACGTAGGGAGCTGTCCGGCAAAACGTACGAGACATTCTCTGTTTGTCAAGACGTTAGCCTTGGCTCGTGCTTGTGAGTCTGTGATGAGGGACGGAGCACCTGCGTGTTTTGTCTGAAATGAGTCTCTCTGGTGTTCACATGTGCTATTCTGTTGAATATCTATTGAAGTGCTACTTTTTGCCTTCTTATTTTGTCAGCTACATTTGAATGATTTTGCTAACAGTGGGGTAAATTCTCTAGTATACATTCCAGACTGCAACTCAGACTTTGAGATTGTTTTACCCAAAAAATGTTAAAAATACCAGCAGGATTTACCTTAATATGTAAAGTCGTAAATCTATATTGATGAGCTTTAATTTTTTTTGTCTTCTAAAACTCAACAGCATTCTAATCATATTGTACCTATGACTAAGTATTGCCATCAGCTTCTGTATCTTTTGCCATCAGGCAAAAGATACAGAAGCATTAAAACAAGGACAAACAGACTAAACAGCAGTTTTTACCCTGTTGCCATC
>JAACJT020022758.1:0-31296 GCA_009936485.2 Gymnarchus niloticus | reverse complement strand
TCCCAAGGTTTCTTCCTCCTGAGGGAGTTTTTCCTTGCCACTGTCGCCTTTGGCTTACTCTCTGGGGACTGTGGGCCGGGACTATGTAAAGCACTTTGTGACCGCGCTCCGTGTTAAAAGCGCTATATAAATAAAACTGAATTGAACTGAAATGGAAGGAGCTAGAGTTCTCTCTAATTGATAAACATCTGCAGTCAGTTTTGGGGAGCCAACGGTCTGCAGAGGAGGTATCTAATACACAAAATCCATGGGTTAATTTTACCTTTAGAATTTGGTTTAACATTAAAAGATACCACCAGTTAGTTAGACAGATTAGATTTTTAAGGTGGCCGGCCAATGATCCACATTTTATACCAGCAACACTGGATTCTAGATATAGGGATTGGATTTCAAAAGGAATGCGTGCTGTTTGTACAGCTTTAAACAGAGGAGAAATTGGAAGTTTTCAGGGCCTGGCTCATAAGTATAATTTGGACAAGCCAGATTTCTACAGGTATCTACAATTTCACCATTATGTTCTCCAATAAATTCAGTTGGGTGGCTCTTTGGGGTGCTCACCTCTTATTTAGACATTTACTGAAGCATACAAATCAGAAGGCAATAAAATAATTGTATTGAAGTTGTATCAAGGTATTTTATTATTGAAAAAACACTCAACAGAATATAAAAAGAGATGGGAAAAGGAATTGAGGATACAAATCTTGGAGGAAGTATGGGAGAATGGGTGGAAAAACCAAATTAGCTCTACCAATTCAATGGTTTGGAGAGAATTTTGCTGAAAGAGTTGTGTGCATTATTTTATAACACGTAAACAGCAGGGAAAAATGGTTAAAACTCTTTGTCCTTGCTGGAGGCAATGTGGGTCAGTAATAGTAGACCATGCACATATTTTCTGGACTTGTCCAGTTATTCAACCATACTGGAATGAAATTTGTAATTTGCTTTGTAAGATAATGGGTTATAAGATTAAAAATACTTTTGTCTTTTTGTACCTATGTGACCTACCGAAAGAATTGTATAGCCAAGATAAATATTTGTTAAAGGTCCTGCTCGCTGTAAGTAAGAAAGCAATCACAAAGAGATGGCTTATTGAAAAACCACCCAGTGTCTGAATGGATCAATATTGTTAAAGAGATACATAATATGGAAAGCATGACCTTTGTGGTAATACTGGAGCATGACGAATGACAGAAAATCTGGTGGAAATGTACCAACTATTTGACCCAGGAAAACATGGAACTTATCTGAAAATAACGATGTTACATGATGTGTTTTTTTTTTTTTTTTTTATGTTCTCAAAAGCAGCCATGACACGTGATCCCTGTTCAAAATAAAAGAAAAAAAATTTAAAATGTTTAAATAATAGAAAAGAATGTAAAAAGAAGTGTCATCACAGCCAGTCAAATAGGGTTAAACAGATAAGCATGAAAGTAGGCTGAGGAATAACAAATGGCCATATGACATACAGCAGTTAAAGAAATGCATGCTGACTCTAAATCCAGAAGGCAGTTCATTGCTTACTTATTATAACCGTCTTGATATGATTTTTAGTCTGGACAGAAGGATCTACGTCCCTCTTTTGATGGCATGTCTATTACATTGCATTTTCTACGATTCCACTGCTGAGCAACACTCTTCATTTTGAAACTCAGCACAATGCACTAGTCCATTGCTGACATGGAATCCACAGCATCACGGGATTGAACAGAGCATTGCTACGGAAACCCACTTTTCAGCGGCAGAAACAGGCTCCCCCTCCCTGGGGCATGAACGCAGATTTGATCACAAAAGTCAGGCTTGTCTTACGGCCACCTGGCATCCTGGAAGGCAAGCCTGTGCCTGCCGAACCAGGACATGCCTGAGGTGGAAAAGAGGGCCACCTCTGGGTCGCTTGGGGGTAAATTACATAGACACATTTTTTCAGACTAGGTCAATAATAACAATAGCAGGTATTGTATAGGTACATGTTTCATTCAATGGTAAATGGGGTTCCTAAGCAATAAACTTCGTTATTTTTTTTTGTACTTTTTTCCTTTTTTTCTTTTTCTAAAGCAATAGAACATTCTTGATATCCTCAGGCAATCCTGATCTCCTTCAAGCATTTTAGGTTCATACGTAGGTCCCTTAGAAATCAAGCAGCCAACATCTCCCTTTCCTAGCGCCCATAATTTGAGGGGCGAGAAAACAGCGTGAAATAGAGCAAAGCTGCCAGGAGCTATAGAACACAGCTGCACAATATATCTCATTATAATATGTAGGATATTCTAGTAATTCTCTTTGAAACTAAACCTTACTGAGACGTTTTCTTCTCCCAGGTATCCTTCACTTCATGTACACGGTGAGTATTCTTTGCAGCTTTTGGTTAATAAGATGAAAACATCCTCTCCACTCTTATAAACAAAGTGGCTCAGGGTCACAGTGTCCCCGTTTTGAACTGGACTGGTCTTTAAATGTTTAGCAAATATTTTTTGTAGTTTTAGAGAATGGGACAATGAAGGGGCTGGAATGTTTGACCAAGCTTTTACAGCAAAGACCAGCACTAAATTCCTCTCTTCCTTCTGCTACTATAACAGAAGAGAGATGCAGCCAGACTTTCATACGTACACACGTTCATGTATACATACGTATGCAGTCACATTTAATTCTTCAAACCCAAATGTTATGGAACTGCTCTAAACGTTATCTGTTTATAAGGATAAAACTTTGCTGATGAACTCTTGAATCTCATCCTAAGAGTACTAATGTTTAGACACACTTGGAAATCAGGAATAAAACTGGTTGTCTTTGTTTAGAAGAAGTTAGCATAACAGGATATCACTGGGCTACAATTATTTACATTTGTCTCTACTAAAGTGCTTAATGAACAAAGTCTGCCTCTTTAGATTAGTCCACAGGTTTACACTGCTGCTTTTACAGGTCTTATGTAGGACTTACAAACAGTTTAGCCTGGATCTGAAAGATAAGAACTATATTAGCATAAAGACGAATAACATTACATTTGAGAGGGTGGTGTTTCTAGAACGCATTACACTCCAAACTTCATTATCCGTTATACTCGCCTTTAACCCCTGACATTTTACTGATCACCACACTAATATGGTTGATCTTATAGACAGCATAACCATCCTTACACCTGGACAATGCACCTCCTTAGTCATTTTCGCTAGCAGACTTCGTTCTGTTCATCAATTTTTCAAGGCCATGAATTGTATTAGTCTTCAAATAAAGAACATCATACAGCCTCAAAATGTTTTTTTTTATTAGACTGTACATGCAAATATATTTAGTTTGCACCATTAGAACTTTGAATTGATGTATTTACCAAAAAAATAAACATTTTTAGAAAACAATGCTACTATTATTCCCTGTAAAGTACCAGTACTGCATATTCCCACCTCCAAAATTCTCTTAACTTTAATAAATCTCCCTGGCAAATCTCTGTTCTTCTCGATTCTACGTAGATTGTTTCATGCCGTAGTGGCCTGTTCAGTGTTAATATTAAGATCAAGTAACAGCTACGCACATTATTTCTGCAACGATCTATTTGTGGCATATCATAATTATCACAAAAAATAACTTGGAAGGCAGTTCCCCTTCTTCATTTAACAGGGCAATTCGGGCTGAGTGCACAGCACATAGGTATGGTAAGAGCTTCTCCTGTGATATATGCCAGTAAATTTCTGCCTTAGTCCACCACCTACTGCAGCAAAGCAGTTACTGTACAGGGAATGACCAAGTGTAAAATACTGAAATATGAAAAGAGAACCTCTGCCCACACTCCATCGCTGATTTAACCTGTCACTTAAATCCTATTCACTGTACAAATACCGCAATAGGAATGCCTGTACTTCTTAGGTATATCCAGATTCCACAGTCCCACCTATGTAATTTCTCAAGTCACCACTGACATGATTTGTTGTTTTTCAGGCCATGAATTAATGGACATTAAAATACTTCATCAAAGGAGACATATGCACGCTCTGGGGAATTCAGAAGTGTCAATTACCCAAAATGTACAGTACATCTTAGGAGTGTAAAAGAAAACCCTGGCCGAATGAGCAAATTTCACACACGCATCAAGTTATTATAGAGTGTAGCGCTAATGACGGCCTCCAGTGAGGAACTGCTCAGAGAAAATTCAACCTTTTTCAAAAGTTTCAAACCAAGTACTGAGGTTAACTTCATGTTTGCTGAGAATTTCTTAATGCCTAACAAAAATAATGCAAGCATAAAATAACAAAACCATTGCAGCTTGACATCAGTAATAAAAAGCAGTCCACAATTTATTTTACGTGATGTTACACTGAAGGCCAGGAGAGAGGAACCTCGAGCTTCCACAGCTGTGGAGACTCCTACCATCAGTTGCTAGTAATTACCAAACAGTGACTTTCCTCAGCTCCCTAAGTTATACCTTCAATGCTAAAATGATTAACAGCTCTGGAATTTTCAGAATGGCCTAAAGGGACATACCCTTCTTAAAGGTGGCTTGCCATTTCATCATTCCTCAAACATTCACCACTTAACACGTAACTGTGACAAGCATCTCCGATACAAGACAGCGTGTAATTTGGCCTTTCGGAGTCCAGGCTATCTGATTTATGATTAAATTAACTCTAAATGTGTTACTACTAAGGTTTATTGGAACTTTGAAGCTCTCTACATGCATGGGTAAATTGTGATTGTAGGAAAGATGGGAACGTGCTCTTGAGCGCCGTGCCAAATCTACGGCGTCACGGCAAGAGCAGAACCAGGAGATAAGGTAAAACGGCCAAGATGGGGGCAAAACAACCCAGTGTTGTTGCAAGCATAAAATAACATAAAACAACCCATTCTTCTATGGCCTGGTAGGTCCACACCTACTGCCCCAAGGAAAGATGCAGGGAATCTGACTTACACTGCCTCTGAACAGAGAGGCAGTGTAACAAACTGTAAAATGTAGCAACACAGTGACTCAGCAAGCAGCACTGGTGAATAGGGTTAGCATAGCATTTAAAACCATCTTTAACATATAATACTGAAATGTACACTGTGTTCTGAGCAGGCACTAATAAATTTAAGTGTAAAAATAAAACAGTGCGAATGAAAAGTAAACAGAAACCGCGGGGCGACCTCTTGCAGTGCTGACTACACAATACTACCAGCAGAGGGCACTGACACATTTATTTTGAATCACAGGCTGGATTAAAATAAAAAAGTATTTTGTCTCACTAACAAAGCATATTTGCTGCTACAGAATACATCAGGTAGCCTACAACATGGGGTGCAAAAATCATAAATGTGGGAGTAAAAAATCAGAGCTTTAAAGTGCACCAACATACAAACAGTTTAATGAAGTTGTCATTGGAAACATACAGTACTTTATTTGATATTATTGGGCACATATAGACGTAAGAGGGTCACCTGCTGCTCATGCTTTCTGAGCTGCATTAGTATAGTAAACATCTGTCAGCCATTAATTTGGGAATGAGGTGCTGTATTGAAACACCAGAGAACACATTTGTAAATAAAACGGTAAACAAGAAACAAAAACATGTTCAATACCAAAAGGCATTCCAAGAAAAAATTCAACAGGAAACGAAATGGTCCAACAGGCACACGATAAAAGATCTAAGGTCCTGAAGCAGATGATGAATTTTAAACAGCCATGACGCATGCAAGAACGTGTCGGGGACCACACTGTCCCATGTTCTTATACGTGCAAGGCATGCAATTTGTTACTGAGGAAGAGCTAAAGAGTGGTGATGTGGCTCTGAGGCCACAGTTAGGTGTCTTCTCCCGTAACTAAAAGGTCACAGGTTTGACATGAAAAGGGCATGAATGAAGTTTGGTAAAGATCAGGGTACGGCCTTTAGGACATTCAATAGCCAATGTTACCATGCCAGAACAGAAAAAAACAAATCTGCAAAGAAATGATCCCTACTGGATCATGGAATGCATGGAGCAAAAAGATGGAAGTGGATTGCTGATATGTCCACGTCTTAAGTGATAGTGGACCGGACCACAGGATTTCCTGCCAGATGACTGCATAGAACAATTTCATTCATTTCTCATGACAGTAAGATTGTGCTAAAAATCAATGAGTGTAAATTTGGCCCCTACATAGAAAAAGAAGGGTCTGATGTACAAGCGGGGTTCAGAAAAGTCTGAGGAAGAGTCATTATTTAAAATCCCAATCCAAAAGACCCAAGGAGTACTAGAAGGATGTCGATGTCTGCTTCACTGATTACAGCAAAGCCTCTGGTTGTGTTGACCATGTCAAGGTATGTTAGGTTCTCAGGAGAATGGGTGTGTCTAAACTGGACAAGAAGCCACAGTCAGAAAGTTTCCAGACTGGTAAAGGAGCTAGCTCAAGTTCTGCAAAGAACATATAATGAGAGATCATGGACTGGGAGAAGACTGCTGTGGACTCATGACAGGAGGAATAAGCAAGAACAGCCTTAGATATGCAAATGACACCACACATGATGAAAACTGAGGAGGATCTGAACACACTTAAGTTAGGTTAAAGAATAGAGTGAAAGGAAGGGACAACGGCTAAATGTGAAGAAACCAAGAGCATGACCACAGGATCAACAATTAACTGTTGATGGTGAAAACAGCGGTTATAAATATCTTCAGTCTTCTCTGAACAATCATCACCAACAATGCACCCCAGCAATCAAGAGATACATCACGGTCTGGAACTTAGTTAAGCTGTGATGAAAGACTGAGAAAAAAGCTTTCTAAAGTCCCGATGCCTTTAAATTTCATTGCTGACAAAGAATCTGACAGACTGAAAAGAATAGCAAGTGGATTCTTGAACAAATCAAACACGAACTTTCATTTGAAGGAGTAATTAGCAGTTTTACCTTTGACAAATCAAGTGCGTTGGAAAATATCATAAGACATGGAGAAGCTAAAAGGGTAAGGTTAACCAGTAAAAGGATGGATGGATTCCATGGCCACACCTGAAGACAGAAAGTTCTTGAGAAATGCAATAAATAAGGTTAATCACTTTGTCGTGCTCAATAAAAGCCTCAGCATTCTTGTTCTCTGAAGGCTTTGAACACAAATATGGAATTGCTATTCATATCCATTACTATCCAAGTGAAAATGCTACTATTCAAGGCGGCACGTTTCTCCTAGTTTCAGCCTGATATTCCTCTGATCATATAAAGGGAACAACCCTGTGAGGATGTTCTCAGCTGGAATTCAGGGACAGATCCTGGCCTTCTGACTCATACAAAATACACATGACCATTAGTCTGTTAATGGAAATTTAACACTGTTTTCTCTGGTTCTCATTAGGGACACACCCTCTGCTATTTGATCATTTCACCTGACAAAAATTTCACCCCACTGCACTGCCGACAGGCACAGGCAGACTTTCAATGGGAGTCACCGCTCTCATTTTTTACCTCCTTCAGCAACAGAAGGCTGTGATTAACCACTCCACACCCCGCCCTGTCTCTCAGAGGACAATTTTGCTTCAACGGCATAGGAAGCTGCTCAAGGAAGATGGAGTGAGGTTGGGAGATTTTCAAGGTTGGCTTATAAGTGGGGGAAGAATGCTGGAATTTAAGAGCTGAATTCAGTGGTTCTATTTACCTACTCAGTGTCCAATGGAATGTCTACAGTCTTTTAACATAAGACTGTGTTAGGTGAGGACATTGACATTACAAATAGCTGTTTATATGCTTTTGGTAAGTAATGCATAATTAACCAGCATTGTGCACATGGCATCGCAGGGGGTAACCCACAATGTGTTGGGTCTGCGTGTTCTGACTGTTTTCTCTAGGCACTCCCATTTTACCTTGCAGTTCAGAAATGCACAGTCTGGTGAACTGGCGCCTCTCAATTTCCCACTGTGAGTGACTGCGTGCCCTGTAATGGACTGGCATCCTGTCCCCAGTTACTCCAGTTTCCTGCCCTGTAATGGACTGACATCCTGTCCAGGGTGTACCCCAGTTTCCTGCCCTGTAATGGACTGGCATCCTGTCCAGGGTGTACCCCAGCTTCGTGCCCTGTAATGGACTGGCATCCTGTCCAGGGTGTACCCCAGCTTCGTGCCCTGTAATGGACTGGCATTCCATCCAGGGTGTACCCCAGCTTCATGCCCTGTAATGGACTGGCATTCCATCCAGGGTGTACCCCAGCTTCGTGCCCTGTAATGGACTGGCATTCCATCCAGGGTGTACCCCAGCTTCGTGCCCTGTAATAGACTGGCATCCTGTCCATTATGCATAAACAGTAAAGGAAGATGATGGATGTGCATGTTTGCTAAATGCTGTCTGTGATCAGAGACACAATCAGCTCCTTTCAATTTGACAATATTAGATTATACAATCTGGTATCATAGAATATTCAATATCTAGAATAAATATTTCTGTTATAACAACACAGATCAATTTTTAAAAAGGTTACCCATACTTTTGTCAAATAATGTACAAAAAGTGTCATAAAAATTTAATGTCATGCCCTGTCTCCTGGCCCTCCTGTTTCTTCCCTCATGTGGGACTAATAAGCCTGTTTAGAGTTTACCCTCGTTTCCATCTCTAGCTGCCTCTCATTTGACCCCTCGTTAGTCATGTATAAAAGTGCTTCCCGGTCCTACAGTCCCTACTCCAGTCATTGATGTTATACCCTCATGGTGTCTGGTGCTCTGGTTTAGGGGTCGTTGTTTGTCTTGTGCTTGTTTGGAAGAAATCCCTTCTAATTGCCCTATGCCTAACTCCTCATCCTTCCTTGTTCTCGTGGATGTAAAAGAATGACTGGACTCTCCAAGACCCCCATGAGCCTGAACTCCCTACCCAAGCTGTGTGGCTCCTTGCATCGGGCTGACTGGATACTCCAGGTACACCTGCCTTGGGTAACAAGGGTGTTATCATGAGGACCACCTGGTCTTATGGTGGACTTCAAGGTCATCCTGGTCCTCATGCAAGACTGGAGGAGCAATCCTATAGTCTGGAAGATTCCCAAGACCAGGGCTCACTTCTGTCTGGCCCAGCAGCTGCTATCCAGGCTCAACCCCAGGAGCCGATCCTCAAGAGCAGGTGGAGTTCTTGCACCGGCTGACAACAGTAAAAGGAAGACTCGTGCATGAGGCAGCTGACTGCCAATCTGCCTGCTGGCTCTGGTGCCCTCTCCTGGTGCAAGTGGTTCTTGGCCCCAAAGAGGCTGCCTTTGCTCCTCCTGTTCTCCACGTGCCTGGTCCCAAAGAGGATGCCTCTGCTCCCAACCCAGAGTGGGCTGCCTTGCCTGTGCCCTAGGCTTCTGGCCCAGAGTGGGCTCCCTTGCCTGCTGCACAGGTATTCTGGCCCAGCCTCAGCCCTGTCTGCTGTCCCCTATTCTCTTGCCTGTGCCGACATTGCTGCCCCGTGCTGTCCCACCGGTGCCTTGCTTGCCTCTGATGTGCTGCCTGACTCTGTGGCCACAGCTGGCCTGGATTGGACTGACCCCAGTGATGAACTACTGAAGGACTTGGAGTGGGATCCCTTGGGCCTGACTCTAGGTACTGCTCAATGCCCCCCCACCTCAGTTTGTCATCTGCTCCAACCCTGTTTGAGGCTTTGTTGCAGTTGGTGGGTTGGTCCCTGTGGTTTCTCCACCTGCCTTGATGGTATGCCAACCCATCACCGGGCTGCTTTTAAAACATCTAGTTATGAAAAGTTTGACAATGTGACACATGGCAAGATAACCTTAAGAAAAATGTGCTTTGATTAAACATACAAACCATGGTACTTCTCCAAAGGCAGTGATCTCATTCACTAAAATCAGGGCTTATTTTGCTATTGACTTATATCCCAAAAATATGTAATGATTTTCTGAATGATTACCTTTTAAGATTTTATTTATGGAGGGTGCAATTCCATCACTAAATAGATGTGTAAATTCATGAAAGCTATTTTGTCAGAATGGTTATTATTCAGCACCAAGGACAGTTACAAGTTCAGTTTATGAAGTCCAAATGTCAGTTATTACAAATTTGTTTTTCCAGCTGAAATAATGAAACCAGCAGAAATTGCTAAAATTCCGGGCACCAAAATTAAACATGCAAGTTTGCTATATTTAACTACTGCATTTTAAAAATTTAAGTAAAAATGCTTGCCCTGTTAGCATTCTGTGAAACCTGAAAGTAAAATGACAACTAATGACATCACCTTAATTTTAGTTTTCAATAAACACGTTTCATTAGATGAATACATGCTGTAAAATGGGTGTCACTCTGTTGGTTTGAAATCTACACCAGAAATTCAGAAGGTTGCTGGTTTGAATCCCATGTTGGGCCATTAAACAAGGCCCTTAACTCTAAAAACTGCTCAAGGAGTCATGAGTAAATGGCTGACCTGGCACTCTGACGCCAAGCTTTGCTCTCGTGTGTGTGTGTGTGTGTGTGTGTGTGTGTGTGTGTCACGGAAAACAAAATATGGAATTTAACAATTCATATGGTCTAGTATAAATGCCCAATGAAGTACCATTTCAAAATATGAAGAATTAAGATTTAAGGAACATATCATTCTGTATCATTATAAGCATGGATCCCTTCTTTAAATCATACATAACAGACATACAGCACAAAAAAATATTAAATGAATATGCATCACTTGACACATTAATAAATTATTAAATCCATCCATCATCTAATGTGTTAACTCAGTCAGGGTCATACACACATGGTATGGACACCTTCTTTCCTAACTACAGGTCACTGGACTGCAGAAAGAAACCCATGCAACACATGGATGATGTACAGAGGTGGGATTCGAACCCCCAACATTGGAGGCGAGAAATAGCATTGCAGAGCACCGTGCCGCCCATAATATTCAATGTAGAATGCATTGTGGTTACTATAAAACCTCTGTTTCTGGAGTGTGACCAGCATGCGGATTTATAAATTCAGCTCTGGTATCTTTAAGTCTCATACATCTAAAAGGTAGCACCAAGGGACACTGACAGGTGAAATGAGCACAACGCCAGCTGGTCCTAATTATTGTTTTAGCGACTGGTAGAGCAGCTTGGGGATTCAGACCAAGCATGGATATGGCAAGAGGCAGGCAGATGCACGCTGTTTACAAACACTGGGGGAGGTGGAACTCCTCTACCTGGTCTGGAATTTTACCACTTCGCTCCACCCTTGACAAGCAGGCTTGTGGTTGGGACAGCACACGTTTAACACTGGAGGTCTGGATAGGCTTGTGCTGGTAGGCAGTAGCAACTCTTCACTAACAAGGAAGGTAACTCATTACACATGCTCAAGGATGCATGCATGCACACGCCAATCCCTACTGTAAACTCTGCCAGGTGAACTGTACAAAAATGCTGACACACATAGTTATACAGAGGTAGCAACATGACAGGGTGACGAATTACGTCTTTTTCTGGTCGCCGTAGCAACCCAAACCGCCACCTGTATGGCAAACCCTCCAGCCGAATAGCGTGTGCAAGCGACAGCTAAGGAAGGCTTTCACTTGACGGCTGTGCTTCCTTTCTCCGTCCAGCCACGTTAAACTTTAAGCCAGCAGGATGCGGGTAAATTCGCCGAAGCCTGTCGCAGCATGCTTCGCATTTTCTCCCGTCTTGTGCATGACGGGCAAGTCCCTTCAGGCCGGCTCGGGGTGTGCTTAAAATTTATGCGTTTCTGTTGGTTCTGGGTAAGCTCCGTGCTCTCTCTGGGGAGAACCAGGACTGAAACCTGTGTGAGATCCTAGAGGCGGGAGGCTCCATGACCACAGAATGCGCGCATCAGCGCACGTTTACGGGTTCTGTGAGAAGTGTGTCTGTGGGCTACGAGGGGAAGGTGAACCTTTCCTAAGGGCTTAGCAGCCCTTCCCAACATGAAGAGGTCAAATGGTTAGAGAAGCAAAGCAAAGAGCTGCTGGCAGAAGAGCAGGAATGTAAAAAACGCAACTGTAATCCCCCCAGGTGAGTATGAGGGTCCATCGTAAAGGTCATGCTCCCCAGGTGGGACAGGCCAACCCCTCGTGTCACAAAAAGTCTGACACCGACACAGCAAGTCACCTTAATTGTCTTTGAATGATGGCAGAGAGAGAAGAAGATGGGTGTGGCCTACCCTGCTGCCCTTCTCCGGGAGACAGTGGCATCCTCTGCTGCAGTCCCTTCCGGCACAGGGCTCCTGGAGCTCCGTTCCCTGGGGAGAAGGTGGTAAATCAGAGATGGAAAAATGCAGCCAAGGCTGGAACACCTCTGCAACTTCATATGCTTTTTAGTGGCTAGGAGAACCCAAACGGATTAACACTTTTTACAATTACCCCCAGAGATGAAATTAGACAACAAGGAATTCAGCATGATGGCCTGGTTGACTACAATTTACTCTAAATATATAACGTTCATATATCTTTCCCTCTCTGTACGACGGTAGCATGCACTAGGGAGTGGGCAGCCAGCTGACCTCGGACCCCCAGAGGATCTTTTCCCCTTACTGGGGGTTTTGGTTCTTCTCCTCCGTTTTCTTCTGGCCTTTTTCTTTTACGCCAATGTGCATTGTAATTATCACACACCCCTGTTAAGCGCCTTGGGGCAGCTGTGTAGTGCAAGGTGTTATAAAAATAAACTGAATTGATTTTAATTATTTTATCAGACTTAAATGGGCCATTTCTTAGTCAGAATCCAGCACCTTAACCACTAAACCACCTACTGTTTTACTGCAGGCTGTACAGAAAGAATGAAAAGTGTACCAACATGAATTAAAAAGGGTATTAGAGGTCATACTCCAATGGTAACTAATGCAGCAGCTAATGAATAAAAGGCAGATTGTTATTGGGTGGGCGATAAAGTCACAATGCGCATCAGAGTGTTCAGGTCAAAGAAAAGGAGGCCAACCCCCAAACACCATTGAAGCTGACAGCGCCAAGTGAAAAACCGGCACCCTGACCTCCTCGCTCTCAGTTCGGGGCGCCCCCCATTTAACACGGGGCTTGCAAAGGAGCAGTTCATTGTGTACACTGGACCCCTCCCAACCGCTTGCTGGGGAGTGGTTTTAGGTGACCGGATGGAGGATCGCAATGGCTGACAGACAAGACCCATTAAACTTGGCGCGGTCAAGTTTCCTACCTTATCCCAGTCACCCTTAAACTCTCAGCTTTCACTGGCAAAATGAGCATCGGGGTATTCACTAAATACAGCAACGAAGGCAGGCGGAGGAACTGCTGGATTTTGCTAGGCAACTTTTTCTAAAGTTTTTTGAATTAACCAGCTGGTATCAAGATGAGGAATTATAGAAGGACCCCTGATTACACAATTGAACACATTATGGCTCTGTAAAGTGCTTTCTCACAATTATCTATATTATTAAGGAGCTATGTAAATAAAACTGAATTCAATCAAACTTTAATAGGGAAAATATCAGACCATCCAAAGCTATTTGCTCTAAATTCAAGGTAAAAAAGTGAAACTTACAGATTATTAGAGAACAGCAGCCAAATTCACTAAATCACTGGGAATATGGCAAATAGAGTTTTGGGCTTTTATTCAAAAATGTCTCTGATGAGAGGACAGAAAAAAAAATGATTGCGGTGTTCTGAGACCACTCAGGAACCCTCCCTGATCTGAATGCTGAATATATGTAGTCTGCATTTGCACATGTGGGGAATGTTAAGGTCCCCGTCCACCCCAGAGCAGATCAAGTAGACTGTGGGCCTGAAGTGTTGTGCCAAATGGTGTATCAAGTGCAGAAACCAGGAAGTTTGGGCTGTCCTTCCTGTCAGAGATCCATAAAAGGTCAGGTGGAAGTGAGACCCTGCTCCGGGCCTTTGGTGGCCCTGTGATCTCGATACATTAACTGTGGCCACAGAAATGGGACTCAGCGCTCCAGAGCAAGATACCCAGAGAAGTGTAGGACAGGGAGGTGAAGAAGAGAGCTGAGGGCTGAGTGAGTAAATGCTGAAGGCGCCCAAGCTACACTCGGCACCCTGAGAAACGGTCGTTTATGCCAATGGTAACTTCTAAAGTAAAGCAGCGATTACGAAGACCCTGGAAGTCAACCCTAAGAAACAGAAGACAAAAAAGCATGTATATATTGACATATGTAAAGCAGTCTAGTGGCAGTCTTTCCCTGGTAGCCTGGTACTGAGTGATTACGTCTGCTCATTCAACAACTTGGCAATAATAATCAAGGTTTTTTCTAAATTAACATTTTGAGCTGTCATCGAGGGCGGGCATTCAGCGATGGCTAGCATCCCTTAACATCCCCTGGTGACGAATCTGCCATTCACACAACACTGGTGTCCAGACTGTGATGTCACTGTGATGCGGTTTAATTTTATGGCGTCGGAATGCTATCCACGGTTTGCGACAGACATCTTTCAGCTTATAGCCAGGGACTCGATGTGCTGTAATCACACAGGAATGAGCTACTGCATGTGGAGAACAAGACTGCATGATTTTTTTTTTTAAAAACTATTATGTCTGGGATCAACATGTCAAGATTGGATGACTATTGGATGATTGCTATTTAATAAATTAAAATTTTAAATCATGTGGCATTAATGTCTGGCACATTTAAAAATTACTAATACTTCTGCACAGTATTGTATAAGAAAACTCAAATTATTTGTCAAATCATTTTTGACAGGTTTTGACCAGGTTGTCCCCCATAATCACAAGAAATCATGTATGATATTAGTTTTGATTTAAGTTTAAATTTAACAAATGAATGAATTTAATGTTAGTCTACATAAACAGTGAAACTGTGTGTTCATGACAGAATATAATTTTGTGCCCAAATACAATTAAATCACAATTTAAAATCATAAAATGATTTCAATGATTTAATAATCTTAATTGCAAATATGAAAACTAAATCCACAGCACTAGCAGCAAAATCACAATCCAACACAACATTATTACAAATGAATGTAAAAAGAGAGATTCAGATGAGGTTCCAGGACAGACGACACCCCAATACAGGAGCCATTAGAAGCTGAATGAATGCTGTCTTCAGTACCTCTTCAGTTTAAGACCATCACACTTTCATGCCACTATTGACAAGCTGAGCAGAAGGCTTTCTCCAACATCCGTTATCCGAGGCCACGGATAAACTCCATTCATGTCCTATTAAAACTACTTAAATAATCGAGGTTGGAAATCACTTTGGTGACAGTCACTTCAGACGTCCAGGACTGTAATCTCACAGCTCCAGCAGAGTAAGCCTCACACCTCCAGCAAAGTAAGCTTCACACCACCGAGTTGAATGTAATTTAAGGCTTGCCTATCCTGACTGAAGGGTACTGAGACAATAACACATTTGAATAATAATCAGGTTGTGACTGGTGCACGTGCATGAAGTTGCTTGTTGTTGTTTGTCCACACGGTGCTAGCCAGGCTCTATAAATAGAAACAGAAAGTTGTGCTTTTTATAGGCACTGGCTGTAACTTCATGGTGTCAGCTGAGAGAAGAAGAGGGACAGAGGCAGACAGAGACTGTGAGACAGGACTCCCCCCCCATCATGCACGTAGGCTTTATGCAGAATTCAGCAGATCCTCATCGAGAGCAAATAGCTCCTGTCCTGCTGGCCAGTCCTCAAGCCAAAGAGGCACACCTTTTAGAGGGTAATTTCTATGGCTCATGCCTTCCATGGTGAAAACAAAATGGCAGGGTGGCACAGTGGCTCAGTAGGTAACACCACCATCCAGGGTGTACCCCAGCCTTGTGCTCTGCGATGAACTTGCATCCCATCCAGGGTGAACCCCAGTCGTGTGCCTTTTGGGGGTTTGTGGAGGGAATTCTTTTCCTTTCTGTGACTGAAGCTCACCGGCAGAGCAAATGAGTAACAGCACAGCAGGAACCGTAGTGTATTCATACGTATGTTAATGATAGGCGATGAAAGAACATGTAATCATTCTGCTCTTTAAGTTCCGGGCCTGTACGGCTGATGGAAACTTGCCTTCCCGTTTGCTGTTGCCATAGTAGACCAGTCTGCACAGGTATGCACATGAACATACGCAGACGCACACAGACCTGCAGTAAAAGCCTTTATAGAACCTTGGAAACATGTCCCTGAGGGTACAGCATACAAAAACAGTCCAGCAGTAGTCGATGTCATCACAATGTCAGCATGGCGGCTTTTGTTTTCTGCAGGAATATTGGATTTCCTTCTTTCGGATTACCCTTTCTGGAGAATCCACACCCTAGCACACCTGTGACCAAGGCAAGTAAAATTCTGTCTTCTCTAGGAGTGGAAAAGAGTTACCACAGTCAGTTACTGTTCAACTGAAAAAACCATAAAAAACATAGCTGATTAAAACAATAAATAACAGCGAATTATGAATAAATATGTACCAGTAATGGGTCCAAAGCCCTCTCATTATAGATGTGTGAGGATATGAAGCCCTATCAAAGCAGTATGACACTGTGGCACGTGGGCCTGACTCTGCCATGTGAAAGCGTGCAACTTCCGGTAGCTTCTATCCAGCCGCACAGATCAGGCCGGAGCGCATTTGCCTGCTACGTTTATTTCTCCTGTACATTAAAGCTGACTGCAAAGACAGTAACACAGTTAAAAGATGATGGAGCAGAAGGTATCGTCCAAATACTGGCGGATAAAAGCAACACTAAACAAACACTGCCAATATACAGCCCCCGGCAAGGCTGGTGTGTACCACCTAAACCAAAGCAGCTGAATCCTTTGGATCTCTCCAACCATAACTATAGGATTATATATTCCCATTATGTAAAGATGCCCACAGCCAAAACCAAAGCCTGGTAAACTTTTCTTGCACAGCAAAAATCAGCCTCTATAGGAAGGTGTGTGTCAAAGACAATTCCCCAGAAGATAATCGCATCCTCCTACTTAGTTTACGAGCAAACGACAGCAGACTGTATAAATATAATCATTTAAATTTAGACGCGTTGTCAGGGTGACAAAACAACAGCTCATACATATTCTGATGTCTGGAAAATCCCAACAATGGAAGCAAACTTTAAAAGGCACAAAATGATCAAAATCGGCTAAGGATCAACAAAGTCAACGCAAAAATGAAAACCGGTTTCGTTTTTTTTTTTTTTGGGAAAAGCAGTATATGACTAAAATATAGATAATAGTTAAATGTCAAATCAAACATCAGTAGCATCACAAGTGAGAGATTTACTGGTAGGACATAAGCAGGACAAAGAGCCTGTCAAAATATTATCTAGAGCATAGTTTATCAAGCAGAATTCATAAATTCGCTGCGTGCAGCCATTCAGCCTACACACAGCAGTGCATTTTCACAAATGCGATTCCAAAGCATCCTATTGAATCATTTACATTCTAACCCTTTCTGCTGGGAGGTCATTGTAAGTTATGTTAATAGTTGAGTTCTCAGCACAATGGGACGCACTCAGAAAACTGCTGGAAGCTGCGGGAGACGCAGGAAACACCGTGGTCATATGACAAAGATGCCCAAAGTTGGGCTTCACTGAACCGGTTCAGATCTGCCTGTATGCAGGCCCGGCACTGCGTACGAGTACTCAGTCAGACATCGACTTTCGGCAGTTCAAACGGGTCGTGAACCTAGAAAAAGGCACAGGAATAGTTCATAATATATATAGCATCATTAATATAATGTATTATCATCTACCACTTGTTCAGAAGACATACAAAGGATATGAATTTTAAATGAATTGCACATGCGCCCTCAAAGAAAGATGGCGGGTATCAGCTGGCACTGTTACCCTGCTTGGTTATTAGTTATTGAGAGGTTTAAGGGACTGTCAAAGTTAAGGTGTAGAGAGGTTAGCTTAGCTGCAGGACACCACTGTAAGGATGCTAACGTAGCCATGACCCTCTCATTTAGGCTGCGGCAGGCCTCACATTCTTGATATTGCTGCCCTGGTCCAGTTTAATTCTTTACTCATGATACTCAGAGCTGCCACTGAGGGGCGTCATTTGCTGTCTGAAGCTGCATCAGAACACAAATTCTGTTTCTGCAAGAAGTTTCAAAAGGCAGAAATTTCGTTTATTCAAATTTTTCATTAAGCGAAATAATAGTCATTGTGAGCAACGCAAGTTCGATGAGGAGGCAAACAATTATCACATAAATTGGAATGGTAAATCATTCATTTTGGCTCACTGTAACGATTGCATTTACACAAGCTGTGGCAGCACCAGTGCATTAGCAAACCAAAAATGAACCTGGATGAACCCTTCGAAGGCCTTTCCTAACCACTGCTCAATCCATCACCTTCCCACAAAGTAGCGGGAGCAGGTAAACATGCTGTCTTAACCCTGACAGAGAAGCAGGGGGGAGCCAAAGACACTACAGCGAGCCAAAGTGTGACAGGTCTGCACACCGTGAATGAAGGATGAAGTCAACCACATCCCGAAGATCTCTTCTGTTAACAGACCTTGATTTAGCTGAAAGTTTGAGAAGTTTATGGAATGCAGAGTGAGATGGAGAGTTCCACCTCCTTCATCCCTCAAATAATTGAAGGCCTTTCCACATGAAATCCCACTACATGAGTACGAGTGAGGACTCGTGTAACAGCACTTCAAAAAGGACTGAAGCTGCACTGAAGACAGAGTCTGGCGCTTCTCCTTATGAGGTCCCCTGTATTAATAGACTGTTACGCGTTTCTGACATTTTGTACATCCCGTGTACACCCATACATTCATACACACAAAGTAGTGAAGAGCTTAGCAAACATAAAACAGGAAAGGCAACCATCAATTACTGAAAAACAAAACTGTGGGAGCTTCAAACGATGTTCTCCAAAGCGGAAGGAGTTCAGACGCTCACCTAAAGTAACTGGGAGGTGCAGTGTCATCTCACAAGGCTTCACATGCAGCACTGGGTGATACAGAGGCCTACCACGGCAGGTTCTGGGCGTCTTCTCCAAGTCTCCGAGGATAAGCTGAATCTCTGGCTTCTTCAGTCAATGACATTAAGGACATTCTCAGCTTAAACCTCGTCTGAGCCCCTACAGCCTGTCTTGCATTTGAGACTAAAGAGATTTGTGCTCCTAACCTATTTATGACTGGAAACACTATTCTGTTCAACTCCTGGTCAAACGCCGCAATCCTTTTCAAAGTGTGCTGACAAAAGTTATACTCACTACTCTTGATAAGGCATGGCATGGCCTTGGTGCGGAACCTAGCTAAAACGTACAAAAGAGTCTAAACAAATGCGTGTTTTATAAGTGTCTGCTAAATGCCCTTTAAGCTCCACCTAGTCAACAGGCAGATACTTTGGGGTCGTTTTAGTTTATTTAGCATCTCTGTGCGGCCTTCAGTTAGTCATGGAGACTTTACAGCATTATGACTGTGGAACTGCCAAGTCAGGTTCTCAAATGTTCTAAATTTGTTCTTGAAATATATTTTGTGTTTCTCCTTGCAACCCAGGAGAATTAAATGATCAAAATACTTCATTCTCTATTTCACATTCATTTTTATGTCTGTTATCAGTGCTTTGCTCGGTTCCTGTTGATTTTTTTCCCTATTTTACCCGTCATACTTCATCCTGTGCTCTCATAGCGACATCTGGCATTTTTCAGCCGCTATCCTTTAACTCTACTGGTCAGCATTTAGAGGTGTCAGAAGGGGATTCTGGCTAATTAATGCAAATTTTAACACAGAAAACATAACTTTAAGATAAGACACCACTCCTCAGAGAGGAGACAAGATCTTGCTGAGTATACCAATTAAGGAAAAACAATAGCTAAGCACGTTTATACCTGCAAGATTCACAGCTTTGTCCAAATACCTGCTGCAGAAACCTGCGGCAAAAGAGGGAGGCGGAAGGAAAACATGTGGAGGTGGCTTTGTTAAAAAAAAAATGCATCAGTAGATGCAGCGCATCATGGAAACCTGAGCGCTGGTGCTGGGAATGACGAGCGAGCCGATGCCTCGTGCGAAGGAGAAAACAGCCCATCTGCCTGGACGTTTCACAATCCAAAACACAGGAGAGCCATTGTGCAGCACTCTGGAAAGGGGGGGAGGTCCTGGCTTCTCAAATACCTTGAAATTACTCCTGGGGGGACAAAGATTTCCAGGGCAACCCTCCGGCCACCTTACCAGAGGGGAGGCAAGCAGCAACACATTCCTCATGGGAGTGCCGAGCTTTGCAGTGGTCTTTGAAAACTAAAACTAGAACATTTTTGGAAATACCACTGAGGAAGTTACGCTAATCCGGCTTCCTGAATGGCTTAAAAAGGCTTGTCTTAAGTGGCCCCAAAATCTTAACCTGGGATCATAAGGTTACCCTAAGGTTTAACAGGCCCATCCCCCTCCTAAGAATTTCATTCACTTCTTTAGTGAGGCTCTCTCTAAGAGCACCGTTGAGCTTCATCACATCCCTGAACTTTCACACATTGTTAAGAGATGCAGCACTGCACAAAAACTCCCATGCAGCCCATCCCAGTGTTTCTTAAATGGATTAACCTTCACGCTGGCAGAAAATCTAGGCAAGCAGTTAACATGCTCTGAGCCAGTGCCAAAGCAATGCCAAAGTTATGGTTGTTCCTTGTGTGAAGAAATGAATGTGTTTGCCCTTGGTGTCTCTGCTTTTGGAAAGTGATCCATTTTGCTTGCTGAAACATGTGGTGATTGTACTGTCAAGGCTAACCCTGCCCGTGATGAGTCCTGAGTAACACCAAAGTCACATTTTTATAACTTTGTAACCATTTATGGAAAAAGTTTGGATAAATACCAGCTGGTGGAAAATTTCTTGAACAAAACCAAGGGGATTTTAAAGAGATTAATTGAGTTAAAACCCAACAACCACCAGCAGCTGTGCCATAGACTTCTCAGCCAGGGAGGCTGTCCAGACAGAGCTGCAGCGTGACCCCTCAGTGTCCCACATTCCCTGCCCCCAGAACCAAACTCTGCCTTTGTCTGTGGGGTCTTTTTTTATTATAATCATCTCCTTTGTTTAAGAGAGGAAAAAAAGCCTTTAGAGGAAAAAAAAAAAAAAACATGGATATGCCTTAAAGCACCATCACCGTGAGGCTGTAAACTGCCAACCCAAGAAACCTCACAGCCACAGCAGAAACATCTGAAAAACACAGATGCCATCTGAGGAGATGTTACATCTGGCACATGGACGGGGCCCAAGAGATAAGAACCATAAGAAGTCAGTCCCTAAATGTCTCCAAATCTGGAAGGAATGAAAAGGGAGGTGACTTTATCTGAAGGGTGTGGAGCCCAACACTCACTAGTGAGGAAACTGCAAACATCAACTCAAGACTGCTGAGGAGCTCCGAGAAATGATTCAGACATAAGAACATTCTGGAGTAAACAAACAACAGGACCTAGTGAATCCAAGAATAACTCTTGATCTGATTCGGTTCTGGATTAATACGCAGTAATATTAATCGGAAGTCACTGCTGCAGTCAGATTACTTGAGCAGATCTTCCAAATGACAACCTGCATTTAAACGGGCTTGGAGAAGCTTTCAGTGGTAAGCAAGTCTGACTACAAAGAGTCAAAGAAAGACTCAAGCTAATCTTTAACTAGGGTAACGTGAGTGTATGCAGTCTCACTTGTCGAGTACAGCGGTCAAACTTAATCAAATGTTACGGAACTAAATCCAGGTGAACTTATAATAATTAACACGATGAGAAATTTGTTTTTGAAAATCAATGGCAGTCTTGAGCAAAGGCGTAATCTGTCTAAACATCGCTTGGTTATCAGACTGTAAAGCACTGCTGTAAATCAGATTTTAGGCTTTGAATACAATGAGGCCCTTTGCTAAAGTATGTGTAGTTCTCATATTTGAAAGGGGCTGTTTAGCTTCACAAAAGAGGTGCCTCTCTCTTCACATGTCAACCAGAAAACAGCAGGCAAGACGTGTTCCTCAAAAGGGTTGCAAACGCTGGAGCCTGCACCACTGCGTGTCTGAAATCATATTCATTTGTGCACTCGCAGCAATTACAAAGGTTTTATGCATTAAAGCTAATATGCCAATATTTAGTGGTCTAGCCTTTTCCCATTTAAATGCATTTTAAACTGCATTAAAAACCACACTACTAACCATAGACTGATGCTGATTTCACACCACTGCAAGGACTTCATAAATATGTGCTTCTGCGGTTTTCCTATGTGTGTTTTCCAGAAAGAAATTGGTTTGCCTGTTGATGAATTTCATCTGCATGTATTGTTGACCTTTTTGCAGTCAAACCTACTCCAAAGGCGCACAGCTTAAAAGGAATCACCGTGAAATAGTCTAGTACTGCCACAGGTAACAGGAGTTTCAAAAGGCATAGAAAGAGAAAGACCAAGCAGGTCAAAATCGGTGGTATAATTAGTAGTTCTAGCCCTTCCTAACCCTCAGGGACTCTCCAGCAATTAAAATTCTTTCCTTCGTATTTGAGTTTAAGAGCACCGAGAATCTGCCTATACATTCCACATTATAAGCATCAGTATGTGTTAGGTGACAGGTCAGTATTTAAACATCAGAGAGCTTTAAAAGTCTGCTGTCAGTTTAAGAATTTTAATAACTTCAATTGTTACAAATTTTTCTAATTTTCAGTGACTTTGAATGAAAAAGACAGCGATGAGAGTCAGTTCCTGAAATTACAAATGTCTGCCACAGGAGGCATTTGGAGTGGCCTCTTAGATGCAAACTTTTTTTATGCTGCATTTTTAACACACCCAGTCTTAAGGGCATGGCAAAAGAACACAAACAGAGACAAAACGCAGCTCTTACTTACTCTTATTAACTTTAGAACAAGTCACATGAATTCTGCTTTGATTAAAGCACAGTGAGGTAAACTTAAACAAAAGCTTCTCCTATATTTTTGACCAAGTTGTGTAGAAAAATGGGGGGTGAAGGCTCGAGCGAAAGCTGGTCAGGGTAATGATGACGCTTTAATTGGACAATAAAGCGAGATGTGCCACCCCCCTGCCCTCACACAAAGGTGACCTCCACATGAACTAACTTCTGTCCAGAAAATTAAAAAAACTGGAGCCTTACACCCACAAAACCTTGCAAAGGTCAAGCCTGCATACAGGATCAACCTCAGCAACCTTGCTTATGTTTAATCATTGATTTTTTTCTTACACTCTTTTGTAAAATAAGCTGCAAATTGTAGGTCAAAGAATTTACTGATAGTAAAAGTTGACTTGCGTTAAATAAATTAACACCGTGACAGCATGGCAGAATATTTATTCAAAAGCTTAGATTATAGCTTACTTTATTTTATACACTTTTGTCACATTTCAATACCAAAATTTGTAGTATTTCTCAATTAAGGAGGTAAAATATAGCATTTGTTAATTGTATTTTAATTTAAATAGTTACTTATCCATCCTGGATGGGGTCATGACAGCTTAGGAGTCTGCAGTAATTAAAATCACCCATTACCGCAGATGGCTAGTGTCTACCTACTGATAGGCAAGCATGTTTTCTGATGATTATCTGTTAATTTCAGCTTTTCAATTAGCAGCAAGGCAGCAGAACCCTTAGCCTGTGGAGCCCCCTCCCATCTGCGTCTTCCCCAGCTGTCTGTGAGAACTGCCACCCCACCCTCAGTGCTGCCCCAGACAAACAACACACAGACTCCCTGGAACAGTACTGACATGCCCCTGTGAGCTGCCTGTGACTCAGCAGACAGACAGAAAGCTAGTTCAGCTGGGGAGGGGGGGGGTTTATCCATATTTAAGGGCCGAAATGGTCCTGTTCACACCAGACCGAGACACGCTGCACAGCACCGTGTACTCTCTGTTTCTCCCCAAAAGACAGCCTGCTTGTATCGCAGTAAGGCAAAGCATTCCTACCACTGTCTGCCTGTCAGCTCCTAATTCCACAAAAACCAAGGCAGGGTGGTAGGGTAGACAAGCAGCAAAAGAGTTATGAAGGGGGAATCGGAGTAACCGATCTAACCACTCGGTGACCCCTCAGTCGAGGATCAGGGTGCAGGATGAGCAAACAGGAGTTTTATGGAGATTGGAACAGCCCAAACTGAAAATGCCCCCAGACCCTAAAGAAGGGTGCTGCTTTGGGTTTGGAGTGCATGCCCATGTCTATATGGTCACAGGTTTGAATCCTGTGGCCAGCTGAGTAATCAAATTAACTGAGACCCTTGACTGCAATGGTTGCAATTACCTGTTTTATGTGTGTGTTTCATAAGGGAGCAAGATGAGATCTGTGAAAGCCAAGGAATTCCTATGCACTGTACAAATGACAAATAAAGCCTTATTAAAAATACACCTAGTTTATATGAGACGTTGGTGAGGTTTTCAAAAATTTTAAATGGGGGAAAAAAAAGAAATCTTTTTGCTGTAATGATTTCACATGGGTATGATCTTTCAAGTAGGAGAACCGGATCAGGAGCAGGGGAAAAACACGGCCTCTGGGCGTAAAATAAACGAGACGCCAAACTGACTGGGAGATGATGATCCCTAAGCTCGCTCAAGGATTTGCCTAGTCAGTTTCCCACACTGCACGGAACAGTGCTTCTCTGGAGCACTTTGAAGTGCATTCTGGGTATTTATTGTGGTACATGAATCTGGCTGCCTTTCTTTTATTTCAAGCTCAAACTATTCCTCCATAAGAATATAATTTTTGGCTGACTTTCAAATGGCATATCACTAAGTAATGACAATGTCCCATACAGCAAACAAAAATTCCCATTTTGCAGTACTAAAGGGCATACTTTCTTATTATTACAATGGGATGAAATCTGTCTGAGCCATCTATAGACACTGGTTATGAATGTAACCGAAATTACACACCGCACAAAACGCTGGATGTTGGTGCAAATGGGCAATGCTCCTACATGTTTGGTCTTGCAGGTAAGCCTGCATTTCATCCTATAGATCGTTCACAATTCGCACAAGAGAAACACCTCATTGCCACATTGAATTTGACACTGCCATTCCTTATGTGCTACGCCTCATGTATACCATCTTTCAGGCTCATCAAGAATAAGTTAGCTTAATGCTAATAAGTTAGCCTAATGTTCAACTTTGACGTCTAAACTTCAAAAACAGAAAAAACGAAACACATGCCATACAGATATAGTTTGGTTTTCAGCGACAAACATTTTGCGGCTTAAACCAGACATTTTTCTGCACAGACATTGCTGCCTATGTCAGAGGCACCAGCTTTGTGTTTCGACCCCGGCTTCACGTTGTTGTTTTAAACCTTTGGCACCCACACAGCCAGGCCCGACTGAACATGAATGAGGTTGTGGATCCATGGGAACAGACATACCAAAACCCCCAGTCTTTTGATGCCCTTGGAAGGTAGGGAGAATACCTCCCAGCATTCCCTGGGACGCAAATATACCCCAAACGTTACAAACATGATATTGTTATCGTTCTCACGTTTGGGGCCCTCAAGGTATTTGAAATGTACTTCTGTGGAGCAGAACAGTATGTGTAGAAAAACCTGGGTTCATTTATACTTTTTACTTTAATCTTCAGACTGTTTTTCCTCATTTAATTTTCCTAATGAAATGTTTTAAGTATCAAATTGGATTGGTGCAGCAGGTACTAATGCTGTCTTATGTCGCCAAGGTTTGCCTTTCCAACCCGACCTCTGCTCTGCACACGTCCTCCCTCCGCGGGTCCCTGCCGGTCCATATGCTGTTTCAGTTTTAGGTTTAGCTGGCAATTATCTGGGGGAATGGTGGCTCAGAGGCCTTCCAGTGTTGGGCTTCGAATCCTGCCTCTGCTGTGTGTGTGAAGTTTTCCTGTTCTTCCCATGCTTTCTGGGTTTCCTCCAGCAGTCCAAAGGCATGTGGCTAAGTACAAGGGGAACCTCAAATCTGCCTGTAACATGCATGTGTCCAGTGATAAACAGACATCCTGTCCAGGGTGTACCCTAGCCTAGAGCCCTGTGCTACCTGGGATAGGCCCCTAGGCCCCTCTGCGACCAGCATATTTGGTTGGAGGATGGATAATAATTTTCCAAAAACACAAATTGCACTCCTATGGCTGGTCACGTAATGGAAGGAATTCAGACACACAACTAAAGTCAGATCCCCCCCCCCCCCCGAAATGTGAACTGTCAACCCTCAAGTCATGACACAGAATCCTTAACAACACTGCCCTGACCCATCTGATTTCCTGATTAAAAATTTGAATTCATTCCTTGCACCTTTCCAGTTGGCTGGTTAAAAACAGTCCCTGGTAACTGAAACGGGGGTCTAACTGAGAACTCTGATTCCCTGCCCATCCACGTATGGTGGGCACCCTAATAAAGTTATACTTAGGGCAACATGTGCGATGTTCCTGCCTCACTGACAGACAAACACAGTGGCGTTTCAGATTAAATTAACCAGCGTGAAAGAAAAGCCTGCAGTGATTGAATGAGCGGCTGTCAGGCTTTCTTAAACCACAGAAAACAAAAATAATCCTGAGCTACCACAACAGAACAAAAACCAATCTCTCGTTTCTTAAGCAATTAATAATGTATATAAAATACTTTCAAAAGTTTTGAGTAACTGTACTGGTTAAATTTAAATGACAATAGGCTCATGTGCCATGGGTTTGTGAAAATTCATTTACAGTTATCACCATGGATTCTAACAATCTTTTTGTTGTGATGAACACGGCAGTTAACACGGCATGCTGCTATGAGACGACAAAGATTTAAACCTTTTTTTTTTCCTCAAGAGAGGAAAATACTTAGGTGATTTTTTTGTTGCCTAATAACATGCTTCTGTCACAGCACTGGGGAACTCAGGGCGAAGAGAACGCCTGGAGACGGCGTAGCGAGGAAAGACATGGACAGGGACAAACCAAGAAGAGCTCGGGGAGCACGCTATACAGCGGTGCCCGGCGAGAGGAGCGTCGGGAACAACGCAACTTGAGAGAAGCGTCTGGGCATATGCAACTCTACAAGGACGGTGCCTGGAGCGCGGCACCGCATGGAAAGACATAAACAGGGAACAACAGAGTAGAATAGACATACACGACAGGCCAGAGAGACAGACCAGAACTCCGGGTAGGACTCCGGAGGGATAGACCTCCTGGGAGACTACGGGGAACCAGGACCAGACTCGGAGAGGAACCAGGAGCGCAGGCACACAGGAACAAGGAAACCCGGAACAGGGGGGAGGCTTGTCCATTCGTAGGTATTGAGTACCCATTGATCGGGGTGACTCTGGGCTCCATAGACTGTATCACTCTTAGCTAACCACTGGAGTATAGTAATACCAGCCACTGAGACAGGCAGGCATACCATGGCAGGGCCAAGGCATCTGAGGGAGCATGGAGCTGGCTCAGAACACCACATGAAGCAGTAATGCAGTATGATCAAGCAGGACCCACCAGGCACCCTTCCAGATCGAGACTGCCAGACCAACTGACCTGACACAGGGAAGTAGGCTAGGGAACCAGGCAACCAGCACCAGGTGCGTAACGAGACAATTAGCTTCGCCACAGCAACCAGGTGTAGCACGAGGAAACCAGGCAGCGGGGGGAGGGGCCAGGGAACAGGAGATCGAGGGCATGACGGCTTCAGGTAGAATGCATCAGAATATCAACAATGCAGACATGTCATGTCTACAGTTTATTCATGAGACCCACGGTTTTTGCAAGGCACGCGCTTCAGAAATCTCCAGACCTCTTTAGAGCCCAACCGACCCCAGCCCGACTCAACCTGACCCTATTCTATTTCCAAATAGCTTCAGGGTACAGGTCCGTGACTGGAGGGGTTGTGGCATGGAGGACACTGCTGGAAAGCCCCCGCTGCGGTGATGCAATGGAATGTGTGTGGCTGTGAAGGGTACTGAGTGTGCCCCACTTTACAACCCTACCCTAGGATCACAACTGTGCAAAAAAGAAAAAAAGAAAAAAAAAAAAACACAACAGCCATAAATCCATCTGTTCATCCATCCATCTCCTAACCACTTATCTTGGTCAGGATCACAGGCCAGACATAAACTAACAAGTATCTGAAAGCCACCTATTTGAAACAGTAACAGGTACACTACATTTATGCTAGAAATCATCTTTAATCTCTGAAAGATGGATTGCCTGTGTATGTCATGAGTACCTTGTGTATCTTTACACCAAAATGATAAAAATAAAAAACAAACAGAAAGATTCAATCAATCTTGCTGAAGCACATATACCTGATTTGAGGTTTACTCAGTCCTGGCTTTTTCAGTACTCTGACTGTAAATAAGATTAATTAATTTTACATTTAACCTGTCACTGTAAAAAATAAGTTAGCTTAATTTTTTAAATTGCTTTGTAAAAAGATAAAGTGGTGGATGCCAGACTAAAACAAAAACAAACTTAAAGCAGACATTTTAAAATGTAAAGCTGGTAGACCAAAAACTATGTGAGAATGTCTCTTCTGACTCATGTCTATAGAGGAAAGACCTTCAGGAATAGTATGGAGACCGGCTGCTTGCGGGGTCATGACTGAGGTCATTTTTATTTTCTCAACAGTAGTTTTCTTGAACATGCAACACATGTTAAACTTGTCCGGATTGTGCAAGGGAAGGACTTGAAAGGTGAACTTAGGTCACAGAACCGTGCTAAAGGTCTGGAGAAGAGCAGGAAAGAGAAAAGTCGGCATCGTGGGTGCTGCTGTCGACGGATCAACAACTCCGCGAACGTGGAGCGCGTGGCTAAGACAGGAAGTTTTGGTACCAATAAACGAGATTGAAGCAGGTGGCCATTTCCTGGATAAGTGGTCCTGTCCGGAATAGCTAAGAATCAGTGGGTTTGACACAATGTTCACAGTCAACATGCTGCAACACGGTGGGTTCGCTTTTTCCAATCCAAGATTCACTTTAGTTTTTAACGTACTTTCATTGGAAGGCATATACAGGCAACCGCATAGATATCTCCATCTGCCATGAGCTTTAGCCACAGAAAGTCAACGCCCTCCAGCCACAAGTCACCGTTAGCTTAAAGCAACACCGCACACAAGCCTGACGGAGGTGCGCAAATTTGTCTAATCAGGCAACGTGTAGTACTGTTTTTAAAGTGGCAGGGAAAACAAACAGTGAAATATCTACAGGCCGGTGTACATTAGAGACCCCTAACTAAAGGCCTGTGAGGGAAATGAGATGAACAGCTTACACACGTTAACAGGTCATTAAAACTGCCTAAGAAATAGAAGGGCTACACTTCACTGAGCTTCTTTCTACAATCTAAGTGGAGCGTCTCACGTTCCCTCATCAGACATTTACATCAAATATTTGGAAAGAAAGACAAAAAAAAAATATTAAGTTTGCTGTATCGTATAAAGGTATGTGAAGCACAAACAAAATTGGCCAGACTTGTAAAACCATCCAAACCATAGTTTGCCCAGGTTAAAGACCACTGCTTGACGTGCACTTGAAAGCCATTCATTATTATTAAAAATCCTTCTAACAAGACATGAACCTGATGCTGGAGCTGCTAAACTGTTTGAATAACCAAGATAAATCTTTTGTGTGCTTGACTGACAGTTCTAGTAATCAAACCAGAATTACAGTATACGTGATAGCCCTTAAGCAACAAATCATATCAGTTAGTTAGCTAACGGAGATGTCGAGCTGGCTTTAAAGAAAGCAGGGTTTGGGGGATGTCCAACAAGGAGGAGACCCAGGACACGCTGAACAGACAACATCTCTTGGCTTGTCTGGGAATACCTGAGGATCCTCCTGGAAAGGGAGGTCTGGGCATCTCTGCTTAGACTGCTGCCCCCAGAAAATGGAATGGAAATGGAATGGAAGCATTTCTCTGTTCTCTGGCTATTAAACATAAGGAGGAAGAAAAGCACTTGGTGGGTGATTGCCTTGGTGGGGTCAACTAAAGTGAATTGCACAACTAATCTCAAAGACAGCCAAAGAAGCCTTCTTCAGGAAATAATTCTTGTAGACAGTTTGACAAGAAGAGTGGGCACCTGGTTATTTAAACCAGTTCCTCTCCTCAGTTTGTGGCCAGAACCATTAAGCTTTTTATTAACCGTAATGAAATTAAAGACAGACTAGCTCTGGTCTGTTTGAACAGATGTTGCAAATTTAAGAAGCAACCTGTCATAGCCAGAGAGAACACCAAGGAAGGCAAAGAACAAGGCAGGAAACAAGAGACAGACAGGAACAGCTCGGAGAGAGTGCTATAAGATGTCCAGCAAGCTGAACAGAGAGAACAGCGTGACTTGGACGGGGCACCTGGGGGTGGTGCAGCTCAATGAGGACAGTGCACAGAAAGATAGGAAGGAGGAAAAACAGACAAACATGGCATGTCAGAGAGACTGACCAGCACTCCGAAGAAAGACCAGCACACAGCATGGAAAGACAGGAAGAGGGAAAAACAGACAAACACTGGAGGTCAGAGAGACAGTCCAGTACTGCGGGGAGACAACAGGGAACCAGAAGCAGGACTAGACTTTGAGAAGAGTTGAAGCACGGTTCCAGGGGCACACTGGTGCTCAGGAACATATGGAACCAGGCAGGGTACAGAGCCCCCGAGTAACAACAGGGGAGGATGTTTATCCATAGGCATCGAATACCCATAGATCAGGGTAGCTCTTGGCTACCCACTGGCATATAGTAATACAAGCCACTCAGACCAGCAGTCATATCTTGGTGGGTTCAGGCCATCTGGGGGTGCATAGTGCTGGCTCAGAGCACTGAAAAAGGCAGTCTAATCAAGCAGCCCCCACAAAAAGACTGCCAATCCATCAGGGCTGACTTGAAGAAATAGGCCATGATCACTAGGCAACCACGGGCTTAACAAGGCAATCTGGGATATCTAGGCAACCAGGTGCAGCATAAGGAAACCAGGCAGCAAGAGGAGGAGTCAAGTAAGGAGAAAGCAAGGATGTGACACAACTTGTTAGTGTAGAAATCAGTGTAGAGAGCAGAATGATGCAGACAGCCTAGGTTCTGTCCCACTTCTCAAAAAGCAAAAAAATACAGGCCTCAGTGATTACAGACCTGCTTGACACCTGTCGTAATGAAGACCTCTGAGCACCTAATTATGTTACACTTCAAGAATGCCATCTGCTGCAGTCATTCTTGTGTTTTATTATTTTAAATCATATGTTAAATCTTAAATCTAAAGGAACATGTCTGTTCTGTGGATTATGGAATAAAGAATGGCACTTCTGTCGGCTTCTACTTATTTCATGGAAAATTGTGATTATTTAAAACTGGAAGGGTACCAATACTTTTTGCCACATCTCTACCAGTACCACTAAGACAAATTTCTAGGGCGTGACACAGTTCTAAAGATTTCGACAAAGACATTACAGCTAAGCATCAAATTTGGAAGAGCAAGATACATCACCTGAACTTTATTGCTGAAAACAGAGATGACCTGTGCATACACCTTACCTACCCATCACCTCCTTATCCCCTCTGTTCCCTTCACCAACATGCCCATTGAGATCCACTCCAATCACCAATCTCTCTCCCTTGGGTACACTCT
>JAACJT020022757.1:0-31297 GCA_009936485.2 Gymnarchus niloticus | reverse complement strand
TATCACAGTAGTGGACACACCTTAGGTCATTGCTGCTCATTAGGCCCTAAAGAGCACCAATGACCTAATTTGTGTTTTCACTGCTGCAATATTTAGCAACAAATGAAGAAATGATAGTGATATTAAGAAGCAACTTACCCTTTAAAAAAAACCCTGCTGAGAATATGCTGATTGACACAGTAAATATGGAATGATGGAGGGCATGATTAAATGAGATGTAAAAGCAGGAATTGGATGGACCAAAAACCTACACCCACAGCAGCCCCCAAGGACCGGAGTTTGACACCCCTGCCCTAGTCAAACAATTTATACCATCTGGTTGCGGGGGAGAACCAATTACTGTGCTAGGGGCTGGTTGTAATGTTTTGGCCCATCGATGTGTATATATATATTTTTTTTCCCCTCAATCCCGTCTGAAAACTTACCAATAGTCCATAGTGTATGATCTGTTGAGGGCATATGTTTCATTATTGTTGAATGCATTCCTGCATCCTTAATTTTGTATTCTCTGCCTCAGATTGCTTTCATCTTTTATTTCCCTGTTGGAGGATTTCTGGAAGGCCATTCATGTGTATTTTTACAAAGGAAAAAAATCTTTCACAGAGCTTTCTTGTCCTACAGCTATGGTGGGGGAAAATGTATTTACAAAGCTGTTTGACCTGCATATGAACTACTCATAAATGACAGATAATTGGACCTCAGGTTTTATGCATGTATATATTCACATAATTCAATTAAAACTGAAAAAGATATCAGTAGGCATCATTATTTGGCAGAAGAGCGTATTTGTCAAAATGTAGGTTTGCATCTGGTGGGTCTCCAGCACAGTGGAGTCCAGGGCTTGGCTTCCTTGAGAGAAGATTCTGGATGGCCAAGGTGGAACTGACTTGGCTGTAAGAGAACAGGAAGTGATGGCGAAGCCTGTTTCCCACATGGCACAGAGTCTCATGGCTGACAGGTCTCCTGTGAGACAAATGAAAGTCGAGCAAGTCTAGGGAATAGAAACTTTTACAACTTCAAAAAATTGCAGTAGACCAACTATTTTTAGAGCAGAGTTATGGCACAATATTTTTCTTCTTTTCATCCAGACCATAAAAAGTAGTATTTTTCAGCATAGCTATACTCATATAAACACCTGTAAAAACCTGAATGTTGGTTTCTCCTGTAGGAGTGTAACAGCTAAGACTTCTCTTGACACAAGTCACACAGCAGGGCCTCTTTTCTGTTGGAAGACCTCTAGCAAAACGAGGCAAAAACCTCTTTTCTGTGTGGTCGGCTATCGTTAGTCCACATCACAGCACTTCCGTGGATGCCTGCCAGCTATGCTCTACCCTACCCACTACTGCAGTCCCTTTTTGCGCCATGTCTCCTGACACCTGGGCGTCCTAGGTTACCCAACTGACATGAAATGTAATACAGCTTTGCTTGTTATTTCAGCGAAGCATACCGAAGATGACAGCAGAGCGCCAAATTGCCATGAAATGCAGGAAACGTTCATGTACTCGAGTTATCGACAAACTCCTTCAGGTACAAGTGTATGGAGACCCACTGCTGTGAACTGGACCTAAAGCAGGGTGGAAGGTTGGTGGCATCTTGCAGGACAGCCACTGGTCTGCAGACCACAGCTTCCTGTCCTCTTTGCAGCCCCGCCTGTCAAAATAACATGGCCGCATTTAAGGTGCAACATTTAGCCAGCAAACAAGCCTTGTGCTAAAACCAACAAGCTGCTTTTCACAACCGAAAATATCTTTTCCTGTTTTGTTTCTTCCCCTGGAAAAAAAAATGGCCTTAAACTTCAAATATTTTACCATTGTCTCTTCCTTTTTTCTATATGTGTGAAAGTTTTCATGCTGATTTTTTTCATTTTTTAGCCTAGTTACCCCAATCTTATTTTGTTAAAATTCATTTGAAGAAGCTTTACTCTCTGGTGTGTCCTGAGACAATGGTTGAAATGATCCTGCAGTAATTTGAAGTCAAAGACCAAATGAAGCAGGAGCATATGTCCACAGAGCAAACAACAGTATGAGAGGACTTGCCAGGCCTGTTAGTTAATGCTAACAAAAATTGCTGCGTGCATAATTTAGAAAAGAGAAAATTTCAGCAGTTTGCTACTGCTTGGGAAGGAATGCAAAGCAAATTACAAAGCTGGTGTTCGATAATGAAATGCCACTAGCATGTCAGGGAGCTGGCAGTGCAGTTCTCAGCCAGTAAAAATGCATTAAACAGTCTTCTGTAGACTGAAAAATGCTGATTATAACAGCTAAGTTTTGGGCATGTGAATGTTGTATGAATTTGCAGTGGTGTGTTCCCTGAGTAGAGTGAAGTATAGTGATGAGACAAATGAGGCTTCAAAACCCATGGTGGGTGGGATTATCCTGAACTACCAGTCACTGCTGATGCTAAATGAGGCTTCAAAATCCATGGTGGGTGGGAATATCATGAACTAATCAGTTGATGCTGGCACTAAATGAACCTTCAAAACTTGTGGTGAGTGGGAGTAGCCTGAACTACCAGTCAATGCTGGCAATACTCCCACCCACAGCAGGTTTTGAGGTCTCATTTGTCCCGTGCTAGTGTGGTATTCTCAAGTCTAGAAACCATGCTGCACTTTTTGCCAGTAGTCTAAGTCTGTCTGCAGCATAGAATTGTGGAACTTGGGTTCACACACATTCAGAAAATATGTGTTCCAAGTCTGCAGTATGGCTCTAAAGTAAACAAAAGATTAGAATCATATAAATATTATAATTATGCTAATTTCCCACCCCATGTCATTGTGCCTTGTGATAGGCAGTCTTTATGTTCAGGGTGTCTTGTGTTGCCAGGGTTAGCCCCCCCCCAGGCACAACACCCTGCACTAAATAAGCGGTTAGCAGATAGATGGATGGATAAATAGTGTATTAACAAGGAACAGTCACAGAGCCAGTCTGTCCCCAGATTTTTATCTTGGCTAAACAAAGCATTCAAACAAAGCTGACCCCAGGCCTGCGGTGACCTGTCCTCCACTGTGGTATTCATTTAAGGCAAGTTTGAAACTGAGAAATCTTCAGAGCAGGTCTCAAAAGCCAGAAGAGACTCTGGTTCATTAGGCTGCCAAACAACCAACCACAGAACTGGGAAGACGAACGTTACGGCTGGGAGACATCTGTTACCGACGTCATGTTCTATGAAAATGATGGAAAAACAAAATACAACGGGACCACAAGCCATGCGCTTTACCGTGAATCTGCTCCTTCTGTGGATTTTTAACTGTGTGACCCAGCAGAGGCAGGCTTTCCTACGCAGCATGCTTTCGCCTGCCTGCCATCGGATTCCTCAAAGTCTCACTGAGAGATTCAGCAGGTTTGTTTCCAATTGTCTTTGCCATGTAGACGTTAACAGTGACAGTTAACACTTTTTCAGCTGAGACACTGCCACTGTCTCTCACCCTCTCCCTGTTCTCAGGGAGCACAATCCAAAGCGTAGCTCTATTGTTAACTCTTTCATCTATTTTCACATAAATCAGTATAAAGGGAGCCGTCCTGGTCCATCGTGGCTCTTTGAAGCCCTGGCGATATCATGTGTCTTGTATTAGCATGCAGCGCAGCCACGTTGACTTACTGCCGTGTTAAATGGGATCATAACCAGGAGAGCCCTGGGCTAGGAGCCCTGAGTGACCCTGCCGCCTGACACACCAGGAGGACCTCGCTCAGATGTCTGGCACATCTGTTGACAGCAATATCCGAGGATGCAGACTCATCTGCTAGAATCACATTCACATACTTGTTACTTGTTTTTGAAGATTTACCACCAGTAGGAAACCATTGCTGTGGAACCACCATGGTGGTGTTGAGAAGAAACATCAGGCTGGTGTCAATGGCCAAGATGAGGCATGGCTGGCTAGTTAAAGCTTATGTGAAAAAGACATTGTATGGTGTTTTTAAAGGCATCTAGGGCTCACAGAAGCCAGGTTTAACACCTGGAGTATTATCGCCAATGTAAAGAGTACATGCACCCTGCTCTTAAATGGCAGTAATGCCTAATATCAATGAAACTTTGCTTATCATAGAATGTCTTCTTGCAACCGGCAGTTAAAATCCCTACAGTATGAAATAGCACCCCTTAAAGAAAAATATCATATCCAGTGGAGCTCCCCTGTTTACACCCTTACTGCTGAATATTGTTTCTTCATAATGACTTGAGCCATTATACTTAATAATGAATAATTATTATAATTATAATTAGAATTAATAAATATAATTTAGATGTCAGCACAAGACTGCTGCTGCCTGCCAGTTTGCAAGTCCAAATGTCTCGAGTGCTTATTTGAGGGTTTTGTCAATCAAAGGGATAGCTTTCGAGTATTTCAGAGTCTTTGTCACGATCCATAGAAGGAGAATTCAGTTTACCCTCATATGTTTAATTTCTCAGGTCGATGTACCTCTTTACCCAAAGTTCATGCATCAAACTGGGAAGCTTCTGTTTCATTCTGATCTGAAGCAGGGGGACACTGTTGTCATGGGCTCCTTTCCAGATAGACCGACAAATTCCTGATGGGATGGATGGGAAGGGGGACGAGAGCCTGATACCTTCCGGTGCCTCTTGCAGCACATGTCGACCACCTGTGTCCTGAGGAAGGCAGCATTGCTGAGCTGAGAGGTACTGCTCAGCATGCCGCATGTTTATGCATATTCTCCACCACAGACTCAAAATAACTCCACGCTCTGCAAGATATGTGCAGAAAAAAGTAGCCTCATGTTTATGTATCACAGCCGATAGCAGGAGAGCAATTTCCCATAAAATAAAGCCAAAACTGTACCAGCTTGTCAGGCAATTAACGGGCATGAGATCAAATATCTCCACAGCATGAGGTGAAAATAGCAGGAGGGACGCTTTGTGCGGACTCAGCTAGCAAAAAAGCGATTTTAAACACGCTAATGTGGTGAGGATAGACAGGCTTGCAGTTCTCTGTAGCAGTCGACCTTAAACTCCAAAGTTTCCAGGTAGTTTTAAAACCCCTTCACTTGTGGAAAAGGTTCAACACGTGGTGGTGTGTGTACGACTTTGATTGTACCTTCTTATGGAGTGTACACCAGTCCAATGCCATTTTTGTAAGCGCTGGAGCACACACTCATTTGAGTGGACTGTGAAGAAGAACAACTGAAGGGCATTTATCACACACTTATGGTGACAAATGGTTTGGGCCTTTAAGTCTATCATTTGTATTTTTTTGTTTCTACTTATAGACGATTTAACAACAACCAAAGTTTTTTACTATGAGAGTCATTTACTGCACTTTACATAAGTTAATATGTATGCAGGCAGATAGTGTTTGGTGAATGAGCCTGAAATAATGAAAATTTATGAGTTCTCATGTAGAGGTCGTTGCGTTTGATGTGGATGCCGTGAAGAACCAACATAAACAATGCACTGGGTTTGAAATTGCACCCCCGTATAGTACTCTAGATCTGAAATTCACACTACATCCTTTTCATTGACCTCACACATGCTGGGGGGGTGGGGTGGAGCTGACACTAGCAGTCTTAACACATCATTACAATCCACTGCACAAATATGAATAAAATGTAATAGGAAGCACAAGAGCACTTGATGTCTGGTTCTCGATCTCACTTTGACTGGCTGTGCTCTTATTTCTCATCCAGAGTCTCCAAGAAGCATTAAAATGAGGTAGTTTGGACCTTCACAACTCATCATTGCCCATGTGCTTGAAGTCCCAAACAGAGCTGACAGTAACAACTTTCTCTGCTGTTCAGATTCCCTATCTGCATGCCAAATTGCAGAGCACTGCACTTACAGTGGTCAACAGACATGGCATTTTTCTCATAAATTGAACTGTCCTGGTCTAAGTTATCTGATTGTCCAAGTGAGCAGTTTACTTCAGGCTGAGAAAGACAGAAAGTATCTCAAGCAGAAAGAGTCATTCTGTGACCGTAAAGTGGAAATGACTTGGCTCAGTCTATTTCCACAGCCTTCAGACCAGTGACAACACAATCTGCTGTTGCCTCACATCCTTGGAGCGATTGCGGTCTCCCTGAATCAGAATAATTAAGACAATAAAGTGAACCATGATGGCAGCTTCATAGTTTTATAAGCAAAAGAATGAAAATTGTTCAGATTATTCTCAGCACTTCTCAAAACAAATACATTAAAAAGGAACAACGTTTATTGATGCTTTGGCAACCGTTACATAAAATTACTCCAGTAACAGAGACTCAGTAACATTTCTGAGTGTTCTTAAACTGGGAGTTTGGCATGTGCAGATTCCACCATGAGCCCAAAACAATCACATGTTCAGTGTTCATTTAACCAAGAAACCAAAGTGTGGAAATATTGTGAGCAAAAGTCGTGACAGGTACTTCACACGAGCAACAATGGTGAAAACAGGAGGAGGACCGGCCCTAAGGGAATCTGAGTTAAAAGTGCTAACAAGGCCGGAGAAGACAGGCTCTCCCTATCTCACCAGCAGTCTTTTGTAAACTCTTTGCAAAAAGTTCTCACTTTAAAAGTTCCTTTGCTTACTGTAAAAGAGGCTGTTGAAAACAACGTATTTGGAATTCATCCAACAGTCTTGGCTTGTAAAAATTTCGGTTTCACATGATGGAAAAGCATGGTTATATTTTCTGTCAGCGCAGTGACTGCTGAAAAACATACGCGGCACCTCACACCCCTGAGCAACTTTTCTCCTGTTCTTCAATAAGACTGAAGAGCTTCTCAGCTGTTCTGTGACACCAAGCCTGTCTGTATCTCCTCACAGGTAGATATGGAGGTTCCACAAGGGACTGGCGCTCCCCCCTAGCAGACAGACCCGACAGGAGACTAAAGGAAGTCTCTGAACAGTTTACCCAGTCCTAGACACAGGGGCCATAATGTCTTTATAGTGTGAGGAGCTGTGTTTCCCAGCCTGGGTGTCCTGTCCAGCAAAACAAAGTTGGTAGCATCTTCTTTCCCGAAGTGAGACAAAGTTCCACGTCTCATTAAAGCTAGCATTGTCTGGCCGTTTAACAGCTTAACTACATTCCGTAAATACATATCATTCTCTCCAGGACATACTCTGCCAATGCATCTATCTCAGTATACACAGTACATATCTTCCAAAGTCTGTTACATCTGTTCATATCCACTGTGCCTATATTCACCTGCATTACAGCAGAAAAGGAAAACATCCTGACCTATGACTTAGTCTGAAAATGAACTTTTCCAAACTAACATCAGGGTGTTTTTTTTATTTTACTTTATATGTAATATTCTGTTGCAAAAACACTTTAAGAAATGCCTTTGCTAGTTACATTCAGCTCTTCCCTGCGTGAGTCATGCCGGTGGTTGAACAGACAAAAGAACCTTTTATAGAATCCCCTTCCCAAAAGAAAAATAAAATGATTGAAGTCACATAATATAATTCTTCAGGAGAATAAACACACTTCAGTTTGTAGCTCAGGCCTGGCCCTGAGCTGTCCAGAGGTCCTCTTCGGTCACTGTGTTGTAATTCTGGCTTGGCATGGCATATATCGATTTGCTCTTCTTTATCCGGCTGCTCTTTCGGCTGGGAGCCTGTGAGTTTGCCAGGAACCGGTAGGAGGCGATGCTGTCCTGTAGCCCATAGCTCAGTCGAGCGTCTGCCCTGTCCTGGTGGAGCTCATCCGCCTGGTTCTCCAGCTGCGATCTGTTTGAAATCCCAAACGGTCAGCCCTTTGCATTTTGTATCGCTTTCATGATTTCACGTGGCCTTAGTGCGCATTACACAATGACAAGGCAAGTAATAAACCCAACACAGAAAGTTTAAAGGCCTGGAACTGGAGATGGCAGATGTGGAAAACGTACCTGTTCAAATTCTTTTTGAAGTTACGCCTCATCACCACTGGTGGCACTTGGGAGGCAATGCTGTTGGGGTTGTGACTCAGGGCCAGACAGGGAGCACTGAGCATGCAGCAAAGGCCATCGGCTGAATCTGAAGATGCATTCATTTCACAGTTTTAAAACGCTTCGCCTACGCATTGTTAGTTCTATACATCGCTTCCGTTGGCTGCATGTTTGAGTGGCGAGGGCCCAGCTTGGCCCTGCCCTTTCTGTTGACACTTACCAGAGTAGTGGTTCACTAGGTCCTCTAGACACTGGAAGGTGAGGCGAGGGGAGATGTAATACCAGTTGTTGGGCAGACGAAAGATGCGATAATGTATGATGGACCTATGTCTGACCGAGAGGCAATAAACACCTGCAGGGAGATTGGAGGTGAAGGATGGGTTATACCAGGTTTACTGATCCTCTTCAGGTGAACAATCACAGTCACTCACATACTGGGGTAGCCAAGAAATATGGCCTGTATAAATGTGCATCACCTAGGCTTTTGGCTTAAGGTGCTACAACCAACACAGCCTCTAGGAAGGGGGCTTGGATATGCTGATGGAGCTTTGCTACATGATGCCTAACTCTCTAAACAGTTGTGGGAGCACACGTATGTTACTTTCATCAAGTTGACATTAAAGAACGCCATTTTAGTGAAAATCAGCTCTGGTGATTTTGCTCTTTCTTTTAATTAAGCGTACCTCTTTCTCTCACGCTCTCCCGTATCATAAAGGATCCGACTCGGTTCCCTGGCAGATGAAGCAGCTCTTCTGACTTTTTCCTGTCCACTCCTTCGAAGAGCCAGCTGGAACATATAGCGGGACAGAGAAATGATGGCCATCAAGCAAATGTGAGACACGTTTTCACGAGCAGAGCACGGTGCGTCCGGCGGCCTCACAGCTCTATCCCCACGGCGACAAGGTGAGCCGGAGAACACAAACCGGCATGGCGAAAAACCGCGGACCAACGCTGCATGCGTAGATGTGTGCTGAACTTTGACCCACTGACGAGCCGATTCACCTGGGGAGGGATGTGATTGTGGGAGAGGAGCTCACCTGTGGTACACTTTGACGACATAGTTGTTGGGTATATAGTTCTCAGCTTTGGTCAGTAGTGAGCTGACCTTCCACCAGCATCCCTCTCTAAGAACAGACAATATGGAAAAATGTGACACAAGATAACAAAAATTATATGGCCGCTGATTTGGAGCCTGGCAGTACTGTGGGTCCGCATCACGTACAAGTCGTACAAAACAAGGGTTCAAATATGAGAAAGAAAATGAAATATCATTTTATTTATTCACCATATTCATCGTGTTATTTCTTTATTCATTAAGGTTTAGCAGTCTGCTCTAACCTTTAATGAATACTAAGAGGTTGATCACACTAATGCACACACCTGTTTGGAAGTAACCATGAAATTATCGGCAAAACATGATCAGCTAGTTATGAGGTTCTTCTTTATTTATTTCATTGGAACAAATTGCTCAGATTTCATCTGATATATAAAATGTAATATAACCTATCTAATCAGTAGCGCAAGGCAAAGCAAGCACAGCATGTTCCCAGCAACTCTGCGCTTCCGTTTGATTTTTGCTTGATGTTGATAAAGACCTTTTTTATTGACATTTCTGTATTCAGTATGTCAGTCACAGTATAAGTACGTTATATGTCAAGGCCTGCGCATTTCAGAGGTCTGTAGTTGATGATAAAGGTGGGAAGGAGGTATGAACTGTTACTCTGTTGGAGGTGCCATTTTGTCTCTTCTCTGTCAGAATCAATGTGCAAATGTAATACAATATTCTAGCTAGGCTTGTGTCATAACGCCATTAAAGGCATTGGAGGGGGATAAGTTTAGTGCAGTGGTAGTACATCACAGAGAGAAATGGGTCATTGCCCCAAGCGACACATGGGGGGTACTTACTCAGACAGGACATGGAGTTTCTCCCCAATCCGGAAGATCGGGTCACTGATATTGGGAGAGGGATAGTCATTGATAACAACGAGGATGTCACTTTCCGTCAGACCTGAAGCACAGGAACATCAACCACCCATCAGGCTTTATGGCAAGACAATTCTGGCAGCATTTTACTCTGCTTTTGCAAGAGCTTTCTGTGGAATTTCAAAAGAGGACAAAATACTAGCCGTAAAATTGCACAACGTATTCTATGGGTCAGTTGTCGGCTTTTGTATTGCAGGATCAGCATGCAATGCATTACCTAGAACAGTCTATTCAAGTGTGTCTGTCAGATCAGAGAGCTCCAAGGAGCCTCGTGATTTATCTCAGTCCTTTACAGTATAGCCAATGCATGGTCTCTCTTTTCTTTGCATAATGCCAGGGTGTTTAATGTACGAAGCAAGGAAACCAGCAAGGTTATTACAAAAGATGTAATATTAGCATCCATGATAAGGGAAGTCAATGGCCTCTACCGCACATTTGTTGTGAGACTAATTTGGTAACTCATGAGTTATGAGGACTAAATTCCAGGCCTTTTTTTTTAACAAAAGAATATGCTTCTTCATTTTTGGGGTTATGGTAAATAACTAGACATAGCTGATTAAAAAGTTAAATTCTGATTTTATGTTTTAAAGAGCCTACAACCCTGCATTAGATAAGTAGCTGGAAGATGGACATTTTGAAGGGTATAACTTGTTTTCTTTTACATAATTATTGTAAATAATCAAACTAAGTAAAAACTGACTTGAAATGAGCAGCAAAATCAAGCTGGAAATTTGACTAGCATTATTTTCAACAGCTGATAAAATCAGAAGTACCTTTCAGCATGTGTTTCACTTCCATTACGACGTACTCCTTAGACATCGTTAACAAGGAGAAGAGACAAAGCCACCCCATATTTAAATCTACCACCGTTTGGTCTGTTTCAGCTTCTGGTTTCAGTCAGACTGCTTGCTTCCTCAATTTAAGAAGGAAACACAAAACAGAGTTTCCACAAGCTCTCATCCATATGTGATGCAGCTTGCGAGCTGCATGTCGCGTAGACTCACATTTCTGCCCTGGCTCGTAGATGAAGTCTTCATTATTGTCGTTGACTCCTTGATTCCTCATGGTGTTCCCCATGGCTTAAGACCAGGTCCAGCTACACCAGCAGACATTGAAAAACAGGGGTGTCATTACCAGGTTTGAAACAGAAGCGTCACTTTGGACAGAGTGCACTGGGTCCACTCTGACTGAGCAAAGTCTGGTCATTCCATCCTAGCTGTCTCAACATGCCTGCATCACTGCTTCCTACAAAGGGTACGAGCGGGTGTTATCTCAGCTATGGCAGGGTGAATGGGGAAGCATGTCAACCGTTATTTTCCATTGCAACAAATGATCAAAATAGGACCGATAACTTGCAGCTCAACTGCAATACTGGCCCCGAAAGCGGAACCAACTAGCAACTGCCGCACAACTTTGGTTATTAAGACGGCAGCATTTCTAAGCCTAAACGATAAACAATGTCATGTTTGTAATCCTTAAATGCATGAAAATTTCAACAAACTTTGTTTGATTACCTCGGGTCATTAGTGACCAGGAAACAAAAATGATGCAAAATAAACTGCAAATTATTCTCAAAGTACCAACAGTTTTTCTCCACTTCACCTAATATTTCGGTAATTGTTCTCAGTATAAGAATACCATCATCAGCCCGCCCCCCCGTAGCGTTAATTGTTTAGTTTTATCCTATTGCATATCATGTGTCGTTTTGACTAGATCATTAAAAATATACTTTCTGAGGAATACCTAGAGGGTAAAATCAAACGTATGTCCAAATACAGGGGCAATCGTATTGTCCTGGGTCATTAACAACCCAAGGTATGCATTTACGGGTACAGCTGGTTAACTAATCCATAGGATCTGATATGAATAAACTTTTCTGGCACTTTTCAATATGCATATGAATCATTATTTTCCCTAAAGAGTACCTTATTATAAGAAAGTTTATTACTTTGTTCTGAATCTCTAGAGTGCAGTACATCAAAGACTCAGCAAAATCTTTAACACAGACTCAGACTCACTGAGTCTGTATTGAACTGTGCATCAAAGGCTCAATCAGTCCCGGTGAAACAGCACATCAAAGTGTCATTGCAGCTGTTCAGTCTGCAAGCAAGCACCTGTCCATATATTTTCTCAGCTATCCTAACACCATAATGCAGCTTATAAAATTGTGCAATTTGTATTGCCCCAAATGATTTTCTATTTTTTCTGTTTCATTTTCCCACGATCCTGTGCAGAATAAGTAATTGGGACCCCACCACAGGCACTGAAATAGCACTGAAAGACTCTTTATCTTCAAGCATACATTTTTGTGGGGTGCGATAACATTGTCTTTCTAGCTGTCCGTTTTTTTTTTTTAAATCATTTCTGATGAAAGTCCTCCTTCAGCAGGGGTGTAACAGCATTGCATTACGCTGGTGAATAATCTGAAATACGCGTGAAGCATACCTATCCCATATGTTAATCTTTCAAGAGCACAGCTGTTTACGAAAGGCTGAAAGCTCACTGCCTGCAAGACGCACAGCTGCAGGGTACACAGATAACACACAGTTACCTACTGTACTGGACTAATTCATTAGAGGCGTACACAGCAAAAAGCAGGTGGAAGAAAAGAACAGATCACCAGAACAGTGTAAATAATAAGAAGAGTGTGGGTTTGTTTGGGATCCACAGCTAGGTGACACATGCAGTTGGAGTCAAGGGATCACTTCATGCATGTATGAAGAATACCAACAAGAATTAATCTAGTCCAAGCTGATGGCGGCTCAGTGGGTGGCATTGTTGCCTTGCACCTCTAGGGTCGGGGGTTCAAATCCCATGAGTATGAAGATTGCATGCTTTTCACAGGTCTGGTGCATGGGTGCTCTGTAATGGACTGGCATCCCAGCAAAGGTGCACCCCAGCCTTGTGTTCATGGGCACAGGCTCCAATAACCAGGATAAGTGGTTAGAGGATGGAAACAAATATACAAGAGACATATCTTTGTGCAACAGGCTTCTTGAATAGCCCTGTCCAGCTTTTGCTATTTAGCATGGACTCTTTGAAATTTACCCTACCACACGAGCTATTTAAGATTTACCCCACCACATGGTCTATTTAAGATTTATCTCTCTGCAAATTTACCCCACCGCATGAGCAATTTGAAATTTACCCCTCAGCATGGGCTATTTCAGATGTACTCTACCGCATAGCCCCTGGCTCCATGCCCCCAGAACCCTCTCTGAATGAATTCAGATGATACAAGGACTGGCTTTGTTTACAGCTGTATATTTTCCCAACTTGTGCGGTCAGATATGTCTAAGTAGGTAACACAGGTCAGGCTGTTTCCACAAGGTCACAGCAGGATCAGACCTTCAGAGATATGAGTCTGTAAGCATAACAGAAACTGCTGAGGTTAACTGTAGGGTGTTCTCCGACTGCAAGGCTTTTCTGATGATGCATGTGCAACAATCTCTCCTATCTGATGATGTCTATACATGTGCAGCCTAATAATATAACTGCTGTGGATAACAAGCGAAATATTATATACAGTATACTAAATATAATGAATCTTCTGCTTATTCTGTATGTGTTTGATGTGCTTAAAGAAATCCAATTGTCATCTGAGTACCAACATAATTGCTCATGAATGACAAGGTATCAAATTGGTGAAACATTATATAATATATGCAGTTATGTCAATTTATCCATCCTCAAATTACTTATCCTGATCAGGGTCATCAGGAGCCTAGCACAAGACTGGGGTATACCCCAGATGGGATGCCAGTCCGTCGCAGAGCACAAGATTGAGGTATTTCCCGGATAGGATGCTAGTCTATCACAGGGCAGACACACTACCAGTACTTTGGAGACTCCAGTTAACCTTACTGCATGTCTTGGGACTGTGGAAGAAAACCCACACACACCGAAAACACCCCAAATACAGGTGCAGAGCAGAAGTGAAGGGATTTGAACCACTAACCCTGGAGTCATACATCAACAGTGCTTCTCACTGAGCCACTAAATTACAGACAGAAAAGCAACAATTATATCAATTATATACACCATAACAGTTTTTTGCCTCATTAATATTTCATTTTTAAAAAGTGTAATAACGGATTCATATAATATCAGGTGTATGTGTAGACCTATTGCAAGATTTAAAATACATATTGGAAATTAATTGAAAAAAGTACACATTTTCAAATATACTCAAATTATATTTTGCTCACCCTGCTGAGGACACAATTATGAAACCTATACTGTTTTGAGAAAGAGAGAGAAAAAAAACAGACTAGGGACGTGAGGCATAAGTACCAGTTTCATTCAACAAAAGAAGAGTTTTGATACCTCCAGGGCGTGCGCGTACAGATGTTTCCTTCACTCTACCAGGCTTGACGGGCCAACGCTCTACTCATGGCTGCCGCTGCAGGTGTGGGGTCCAGTGCCACGCAATCCTGTTCAAGTCACACACTCGCTTTCATAGGTCGCTTTAATGGGAGGTGGCACACAACGCTCGCTACTGTTAAACGCGAGCGACGAGGCGGAGTGGATTTGCAAAGTTGTACACTTCCTCTTATTAAATGCGGAAGAATGTCACGAAACTTCCCTTTTTTGTGAAAACACAAGTACGTATAAGCACGTAGACGTGCAGGTATGGGCGTGCGGCGTGCTGCCGAATATGTATGTTATTTTTCTTTTTAAAGAAGCTGGTTTCTGTCGCAAGCTTGCATTTTATTTTTGTTTGACAGAAATGGAAGCCACATCACACAGGAAGCGGCATATTGGTTAATGGACCTAAATTATCTGTAACTGCAGAGCCCCTTTTTAATAATGTTTATTTACTCATTGACTCCTTGCTATAGCTTTTTTTACCTTAAACTCTTCATATGTTTCAATTTCCTATTTTCTTAACCCAATAAAATCCCACATGGTTGTCATTTGACCCCAGAAACAAATATGTAAGTACATTCGAACAAAACAGAGAAGAATCAATATCTAAACAGTAAACTTAGATGGCAGCCCAAGTGATCATTGTGTACTAGGTGTGCAGATGCTTGGGCTGCAACACTGGTTCAAGTGATATTTTTTAAAAAGATGTTTTTATGTATTTGGGTTTCACCTTATCAAAAGCAAAAATATACAAGGTTTACAAGAACAAATGATATGTCCCAAAATGCTGACATTTGGCTATTATTGCAAAACATCAGCGCCTCTCTGAAGACAGCAACAGCAGATACACTAGATATGCTGCACGATCGTCATTCTCCACCAGATGTGGGAGAGGTAATTGGAAGTGGTGCAATCATGTGAATAATGAAACAATAGGGAGGACGGTTGTGTTTCACAAGGGTGTCAGAGAGTCGCTGACATGCAAATCAACATAGCAAACATGCAACAAAAAGCATAATACATTATGAAAGTGTCAAATGATGTCACAATGATTTTCCCCCAAGTGTCCAACTAACACCTGTCTGCTATACAACCAGCCTACCTCGTTTAAAGCTCCAGTTAATTGGGGGTAGCCGGTTTCATTAATCGAGCAAACTGTGTTTCAAGTTTCAGGTTTTATTGTCATGTGTATTCTGAGAAAACAATAAAATTCTTGTGCTGCAGAGTCTGCCTCCTACTATGGCAGCATACAGTACTGCAACATACAATCTTACAAAAGGATAGTAGCGTAACATGTCACTAGTAAAACAGGAAAACAATATAGTACACAGACATGTAAGATACAAGAAAATGAAATAGCTGAAAAAATAAACAGTGGCCAAAGTGCTCATGACCACTCACCACAGGAGCTAAAAAGATCAGCCGAAACCAGTTCCGTGTTGTCGTTGATGTATCACATGCTGGTTCATGACAATATATCTGTTGATCCAAGTGACTGAAACTTCTGATTTAAGCAATAGAACCCGTTTTACTGGTGACATCCTGGATTGGACCAATTTGGTGTGGCAAATGTACACTTGTTTAAAATTTCTTACTGCTAAGTTTCTTCTGGCGATGCCCAGATAGATTGCTAACAATTACGATAACTATGGCAGCTTTACTGAGAGGTCATGGTCTACTACTAACGTGTTTCTGGGAGCTGACTCTTCTATGGACAACCAGAGTCCTCAGCTTGGCCCCAAATGTGTTGCCACGATACTATTAGATATGGAAAGTAGCAACCATGTGGGGAGCTTGCTGACTCAGTGGCTAGCTCTGTTACCTCAGACCTCCAGGGTTAGAGGTTCAAATACTGCCACAGTCTAAAGGCATGTGGTTTAGGCTAATTGGCATCTCTAAGTTACCTATTGTACATGGTTGTGTGTATGCATACATGTACTCTGTGACAGATTGACATCTTGTCCAGGATGTACTCCAGTGTTACTTCCTGTGTTATCAGGGAAAGGCTCCAGGCACCTTCCTGATCAGAATAAGCAGTTAGAAGACAGATGGATGGGTGGAGTGCAAACAATGTGATGAATTGTTGAGATGTGAATGCTTTTTTTCTCTTATATCCCTCTTGGTGGTTGACAGATTTTCCATCTGCTGTTCTTCTAAGAGCTTGGTGTGCAGAGTTTCTGTAGTGGGGACAAACAGGCTGGTACAAGTTATAGTATATCAATAACGAAATGGATTCAAACTCCAGAAAGTGGTTTTTTGAACCCTTGTTCACAGTTCAAAACTGGAATTTTGCTTATAAAATATGAATGTGGCATGAATGGCTAAAGTCACATTGTTTGTGTTCGCTAACTGGTCTGGAAATACTACAGTTAACAGTGATGGGAGAATTCACTCTTAAATGACTTTTCTTACCTTTCATCTGAGAGATCAAACAGACTGTCTCTCCCTGTTCTGAAATGTTAATCATTTGCCAAGTACTCAAACAGGGTTTCCAATGCTTTATTCTCATTGCAACATCTTGATCTTACCAAAGATCTGCATTTCTTCAATTAGTTCTCTAAATGCTTTTGTAGAGACGTTAATAGGTAATGCCCAAGACAAACTGAAGTTGCAGGCAAGCACAGAACAGCAGAACATCATTAGTTTGACGTTTACAAGGGGAGTTATTTTTATTATGTATGAAAGGAAATGCATCCAGTTGCATCACCCCTTGAACTATGTCTGACATTATGAAGTCTTGCATTCTTTCTCACCTCATTTAGCGTTTCCAGACTGAGAACCAGCTGAGAATACTTTGATATGAACTTAACTTCTATATTGGGGGACGTTTTCTTAAATGTTCCGTCTCTAGTTTGCAGACCATGTAAACTGATTGCACTTACATACTGCACCGGATAAGGTCCTACAATCCAATAATAAGTGGCAATAAATCAGTATAGTTGAAGCACATGTGCGTGAGCAGAATGTAGAAATTAATGCAATCGAAAGAATTGCAAAAGCACATGGCTTTAAACAACTTACCAGTTACTGTTTATCTATATATCTTGGCCGATGCAGATCACATTGATTCCAACCTGGTGTTATGCTTTCCTAGTTTTTGAGTCTGGATGGTTGGGTGTGCCAATCGAGGTAAACATAGTTGTTCTTCTTGGTCCCAGGGTTGGAGGTGTGCAGAAAAATGCTACACTGTGGCGCCATGTATCACACATCTGCTGAAGAGGAAGGAAATGTACAGAAACGGACACAGCTGAATAGAGAAACCAGTGGAGCCAAAGTAGTTCTACTGTCTTTAGAGACACGCTGTGACCGTTTCCTGCGCTTGGGACACAGGGACACAGGATGACAGTATCCACTTTCTCATCTGCTGAAGAGGAAAGAAGTGCACAGAAAGAGACACAGCTGAATAGAGAAACCAATGGAACCATGTAGCTCTACTGTGCTTAGAGACATGCAATAACTGTTTCCTCTGTATGGGACACAGGTACTCACTCATCTCCTTTTTTCCTTCTATTAATCGCTTTAGGTCCTATCAGGTCTATGAATGAATCATTTTGGGCAAAAACATTAATAGGAAAACCAGGGGAACCATGTGGTTCTATTGTGTTTAGAGACACGCAGTAAGTGTTTTCTCTGTATGTGACCCAGACACTCGCTCATCTTTCTTTTTACCTTTTATTAAGCGCTTTAGGTAGGATCAGGTCTATGAATGAATCATTCTGGGCAAAAACATGATCAATTTTATGTGGTCAACCATTGAATTGATTAATTATTAGTAATTCAGGAAACTGCTCAGCCAGCATCATGCCTTTATTAAGTAAGACAGATGGACACATTTATCTTAAATACACTCTGCTTGCTGACATGCTGCATTTTTATTTAACATTTAGTAAAATATTAGAAAAAACAGTTATGTCTCAAATCAAATCCACATTTCAGACTTTAATGTTCATATATTTATTTATTTTTTCTTGCCACAGCAGCATGCCATCGGTGACAAGGAAACGTGGTATTATAATAATGTTGTAAAACATTTGAATATCTCCAGATTGAGCTGTGTTTTTATTCTGAAACTTTTTACAGGTTTATTTGTAATTAGCATGTGATAATCTTTTCCTGAAATTCCACTCACATATTATTTACATTGGTGTCGCACTCAAAAAAGAAAGTTAAATTATCAAAAACATTTTGGTTCAAGTAAAACGTTGACTTCAGAAAGAAAACAAACTGTTGAAAAAACAACTTAATGGCCCCCGGGATAATAGGAAAAGTGGAGCTTTTACAAAAGGAACAGATTATAATCCTTCAAATGACACATTTACATACACACTCACACATGTTTTTCATACATATCCCAAAACCTCACATTCACTTGTGTTTGTTTTTTAAGGAATATTGATTTGATATTATATCATTTTACATTAAATATTCACTTTTCCGATTTCTCTCATACAGACAGTCTGATGGGGTATTCTTATGCTAGAGAATAGCATTTATTGTCATAATAGGCGAATAATCAATTGAATCCCGCTCTTACTATTTGTGTTTGGAGTTTGTATGTTCACATTGGGTTACACGGTTCCTGCTGTAGTTGGAAGGTATGAAGTTAAGTGAATTGGCAAGTGTGTGTGTGTGTTCCCTCTGGTGGACTGGTATACCTTCAGGGCTGTTCTGTATGGGACAGGGTCTTGGTGATCCAGACCAAGGTGAGTGGTTAGAAGATGGCTAGGAGAATAGCTTGCATGATCCTTTTTAAAGTTTTTAACATGTGACTTACTGAACAGCTAAGGCCAAGTTTCTGCTGTAAATTGTATGGACGTTTCTGTTCTGATTCTTATTTGGGCAATAGAAGGTCATCATTTTGTGATCATGTGATCATCAGTAAATCACTTGTCCTCACAACCTTATTGCACAACAGCACTGAATTGAAAAGCCCCGAAGACGTTTCCCCTACAGGATGACAAGCTGTAAGTAAGAGAAGTTTTCACTGCTGCACTTGTTTCTGTGGCAGACTATCAGAGGTGCTATTAGCTGGAACCACAATTCCAGTTGGACAGAACGTCATGTGCAAGCCTTTGACATTCTGCCCGTACCCTTGCCGATTACCCATTCCGCATAAAAGAACGTCTCTTTTTAGAACACGAGGATGTTCCCTGGTAATTTGCCTTTTGGTGGTTGGTGCAGTTCAGCATGTAAAATGGCTTCATTATTTATAGTAACGCAAAACAAAAAATTAAGTATAAGAAATTTTTGTTTTTTAAAGTGGAAGGTATTAAGGCAGCCATTGGAGTGGCACCCATTTACTGCCCACAATGAGGCAATAATGAATAACCACTGCAATTTGGCCGAATGTCAAGGCAAACTATTTGATTAAGTCTTTATTTAAGGATGTGGTTAAGTGTGACATTTGCAGTATATATATACGTATGGATATGTATATACATTATACCCTGTACATTCACACATATATTTATACTTTTTAAGTACTTTTAAATCAATGAGAATTATCAGTTCACACTGGCTATTGAGTGCTTTACAATCTAAGATCCGTTTCATTTGCCTAATAATGAGGAGGAGGGTGAATAGTATCTGGGCCAATAAACACCCTCCCTATTTCCTCCCATTCAATGGATGCAGCTTATTGTACCCTCTGCTCAGCTCATGCTGAGGCTTCCTCCTTCTCCTCCTCCTCCTCCTCCATCCAGATGCAGTCTGCTGGCACAAAGTGGTGCACTCCTTGCCAAATGGGATCTGTGGTCACTTAGCTTTTCCCGCATAATGAGCGGTGTTGAATTTAGCCTCCAAGGGAGTGGTTAATGAATGTGCCCAGAGCTGAGGCATCCACAGGTTCATGCTTGGGACTGTCGAGCAACCAAGTACAATATACAACCCTCACACAGACATGCAGACAAAAATAAGCACACGCTGTCAGGACCTGGTCAGGGGTAGGGCCCAAGCGAGGAGAGGAAGAGGCCGGTTACCACTGGTTGGGGTAGGAGCAGTGGGTTTATTGAGTCATTCACACACGACGTCAGGGGTCAAACTCAGAGGACAGGTACTTGGGCAGTCGCAGGGCAGTAGCAGGGTGGGAGCAGGGCATCCACAGGACAGAACCTCTGGTCGGAAGGCCAGAGACAGACACAGGGGCATCCAAAGGGCAACACACTGGAATCGGAAGGCCGGCGTGGGTACGGGGCATCCGAAGGGCAGCACACCAGAGTCAGAAGGCCAGAATGAGAGGCAGAGGGCAGAACCTGGACAGGGGAAGAGTAGCTCAATAACAGAGCAAGGATGGAATGGTAGGCCAGGGGTATAAATAGGCGTGGTGGAGACCAGCCAAGGCTCCCCCTGGACGAGGGAGGAGGAAACTGCGACACACGCACACACAAATGACAATTGATAGGCTGGCAGACACACGGAGCAATCAATTGATCACAGACTTATCCTAGACTGCTAGGCAGTATATCGATAGTAAAACCAGTAAAGAGTCCGTCATTGTGGTTCCAGAAGCATGTTTTGACATGTAGGCTTTATAAATCAAACACTAAGCCCTAATAAAGGCTCTAGCCCATTTCTGAAATCACTGAATTGCTGTAAGTGTCTCAGGTGTAGCCATGAAGATTGCACGCCTCAGTTCCTTCCAAAGTTGCGAGATGCACTATGCATTTTTCCTCAGCTATCCTCACAGCCCATGGAAACCGCACTGTCCTTGCTGCAGCTTCACTATCCATTTATTTGAAAGGCATTCTAAGGCATCTGCCTCAAATGTGTCTGGCTGATAATCAGATCCATGTCAAGTCAGCGGTAATCAAAAACACATCAGCCTGTTTGCCTGCTTAATTCTTGCTGAGTTTGGCAGGTCTTTTCTCACATTAAAAATAAACTTTATCTTTCATTCCAGTGGAATTTTTTCAGCCGCCTGCTTTTCTCACCAAATCACAGGCAGCTGAGTTGGCGGTTAACTGTGGACCCCAGAATGAGGTTTAAATTACATATCATCTAAATAGAAAAGTTACTTATTGTGGAAAGTAAACAAGCCTCTCTTTAAGGGACTGAGTTTACATAACTGTCAGTTCAGTAACAACATAACTGGTGCTTTATGAAAGGGATTTAAATCTGTGTTGCCCTGGAAGCCTAAGGTGTTAAGAGCAGTGAGCATTATGGCGGTAACCACCAGGCTGTGTGCTGCATGGGCCCAAACCTGTTCACGTCATTCCACTTGCTGCACAAATCGTTTCGTCATGGAAATGTGCAAGGTGAGCAGGACAGCCAACGGCAACATATGAGGGAGGGCGGCAAGAAGAAATGGGGACAGGAGTGACCAAAGGAAAGACAGCAGAAGGGGCAGTTAAGCAGCTAGGAGCTGGATCTTGGGACGGACTGAGAAATCAAGACCAACGGTGAAAACCACATCTCAATATATCAATATTTTATACCAGTAGTAGGCTAGTGATGTGGCTTTGTGAGATAGGTGTCTGTGACTCTAAGGTTGTAGGTTCATGTCCCACAACTGGCAAAATATCATATCACTGTAGGGCCCTTGAGCAAGGCCCTTAACCTGAATTGCTCTAGGGGAGCTGAATACTAGCTGACCCTGTACTCTGACCTTCAGTATTTGACTTGGAGAGCAAGATGGGAAATGTGGAAACTGCTAATGTGACAAAGTGTCTGTCTCTGCTGACTCCACCCCAGGATGTCTGGCTTTGTGACTTCATAATGAGGATTTATCTCTAGCCCTTAATTTGTATTCTTGTTTGCATGTCAACTAAACCTGCAGTGCAGATAGGTTACAGTTTCAGTTGTTATTTTTTCAGCATTGTACTGTTTTACTGCTTCTTATTAGTAAATCTTGAGAATGATCTTTCTGTAACTTGCTGATGGAATATAGGTGTAGAAGATATTGTATTATTGCATATGAAGTGAATTTAGAGGCTGATCCAGGACAATTTTAATTAAGAGAGGGCAGTATTGTTCCTGCTCTTCTTTGCCCAGTACTGATTATGTCATGCTGGAATCGGACAGTGTCGAGCCAAAGTGCAGGGATCCAGTGCTGTGCGAATGCCTGGCATTTCAGTAAGACAGTGGTCCTTTCAGGTCCTCTGAAGCTAAATGGAAACGCTGCTATCAAAGAGGATGATATCACTTTTTAATTACACCACTCCCATGACTCTCAGCAGGAGGGCCTGGAGCCTATCCTGGGTAGCATAGGGCACAAGGGGTACACCTCAAATGGAGTCCTGCCCAATCACAGAGCTATCTAAAACACACCCCAAATGGAATCCTGCCCAATCACAGGGTTGTCTAAAACACCCAGACATTAAAGAGAGCGCACCCATCTATGAAAGACACCACAATGATAATGGCACCTGGCCAAAGCGTTCCATGTTATGCTCATCACCTGTTTACTGTTAACCCCAAAAAGAAAATATATAGGATCCTTCATCTTATGGATTTTTAGTTGGTTGGCTATTTCAGATACATAAAAGCAGAAGTCAATGCTAAAGGTACATAATAAAAGCTACTTCTTTAAACTGAATTAATACCTGTGCTTTAGACTGAAATCTGCAGATGTTATGGCTCTTTTATACTGTATATGCTGTGAGGTTATATCAGGTAAGATCCACTGTTAGAATCAGAAGAGAATAAATACTCAGAATTCCAGCTCTGACCCTCTATAGCTCTTCTGGCCAATCAGACCCAGCAGTCTTTGTTCTCCAGCCACCAGCTGACATACAGTCCCCTTCTCTAAGCTATACCTCTTCCTCGACCAACTGTTTCTCCTTTCCAGGCCTGAAGATAACAGATCAAGCTTTCACTTTGTCAACTGATTCCCCTACATAAGAGTATCACAGGGCCAACTTATTTTTAAGAAATACATTTTCATAGTAACTTCTTTGGTGAGTTTGTTAAAGTCGAGTCAAAGAACATGCTTGATACATTGGTGTTTTTAAATAACGTAATCATCCTCCCCTTAAGTTAATGGAGCGGTTTATGGAGAAGTAATGTCTGGCTAGTTAAATTACTCAGCGTCTCAGACGGAAATGGTTGTGAGGAACAATCTCGTCGGTGAAAACGGTCTAAATAGCAGCATGCGATTAGCGGCAGCCAGCCTGATTTTGGTCCGAACGGCCACCTGCGCCGAAGCAACCCTTTGAGTTTGTCATGGCACAGATTCAGCCTTCATCTTCCAGGCGGAGAAGCGGCCCCATCAGTCAACGAGGGGTTGTTTCTCCAGCGTGCTCCGTAATTAGCGCATTCTGCAGGCAGCTCGTTTGCAAAAGCGACACGGAAACAAGCTCTTATTTTCGCCACCTCATCGTCACCTTATAATTACAACCATACCGTGCGTTATTTAATTTAAAATAAATCTTCGTAAAGCTAGGTCGATGCTTTAGGTTCATTGTACACAATGAACATTTTAAATATATATGCCTTTTTAAAAACATAGACTGAATAGATAAATTGTGAAATATTTAAAATTTTATGTCTAATATAATTTCCTCTTTTGTGTTTTTTGATGTAGGAAAAAAAATAGACTGGCAAAATGTTGACAATGCTGCAAGTATCACTTTGTGTAGATGGTATTTCCAGCCTGGGTTACTTCTGCATAACAAAGCTGAAGTCGAGAGTGTTATGTAGATTACACAGTGAGCTAAACTGGGCTTCCCGAGGCCTTAACATGAACAATGTACTGAGGTCTGAAGCCCACTGTAGAGAAGTTCTAAAACATAAATCTACACCCAGCATTTCTGGGTGATTCGTGACCTACCAGAGATGAAGTCATGGTGTCTGTATGGGGGCATTATCCATCTTAGATGAATCATAATTGTGCAACACGAGCCTGACCTTTTCCTCTCTGTCCCTGAAAACTGGAAACACAAAAACAGAACACTGGTGTATTGTTAAAGAACTGTAACGTGGTTCACCAAACATCATAGCCTGTTTACTGCTGTTATTCTGACCAGTGCTGGGACTGGAGCCTCACCAGTGTAGGGTTTTACTATGGGACATGCTGCAGAAGCAGCTAGACTACCAATGAGAAATGAGAGATATCCAAGTCCCCATCTCTCTCATCAGACCCCTACTCTCTTTTTCCATCCTTGGAATTTTCTTCCAGCATTTTTTCCTGGTCTGCAGAACACCCACTAGCTTGAGGACCTTTATTCATTGTCCAGACCGTTTCTTTTGCTGAACTAACCTTAATCTCCCAGGTTTTCAAAAACTTGCTTTGTTTTCTTATTTTATTTTTTCTATCGTATCTTTTCAGTTTCCATTTCAAAACCTGCTTTGGTCAGGTGCTTTCAGTCAGGACAGCCCGTTTCTAAAAACATAAATTAAATTTAATCATCTCAAAAATCCATGTCATATTTCAGATAATTTGAGTTTACATCCTGCAAATCTAACTGAAACAGATCTGAAATGTCGTCTTAGCTTTCATGAATCTTTAAATAGCATGTTTATCTGCAGATAACTTTTTTACTTTTCGAGGACAATAACTCAGTCTGTGTGGTTGATGTTCTAAACAACTGAATATAACTGAATCTGAAATAGGAAAGTTAAACTTAAATCTCTACCTTTTTTATTTACTAAAAAATTGAACCCTTGTTCATCTATCTTCTAACAATTATCCCATACGGGAACATGGGGTGTACCTACATGTTCCAAAAATACTTAGAATATTGGCTCGTTGACCAATGTGTAATTAATAATGTGTAACTTTTATGTGATGGACAGCAAATATAGATGAAGACTGTTAGTCTGGTTGGGTGTACAACAAACCAAGTTTACTGGCATATCAAGGGTTTTTGATTCTTATTTCAGAGTTTTGGCTACTACAAATTATAGTTGACAATCATAGTGCCATTTACTGCTGATTATGGCAATCAGGGTTAGCTAACTCGGCTTAATTGAGTTTACTCTGGGTATGTAAAATTCGTTTCATAGTGCACCCCACAGGTCCTGAAATCCGGGCATCTTGTACATATATTATCTGTCAGGAATCAATGCTCTTTAGTAAATAAAGCCTTTAAAAATCAGACACATGGTTATTAAAGACATTAAGGCAGCTTTGCCAACAGGATAATGAAGTGTGCTCATTGGTCAATGTCAATAACCTTCCTGTTGAAACATCTGGACCTCTGGCAGGATCCCCTTTCTGAGATTATTGGCTTCTTCAGTTATTCCAAAGTTAACAAAGAACACATTTTTAAATTTCTATAGCTGGGATATCTCATTATGCATATCTCTCCCCCTCCCTGGAACCTGGCATGTCCTTTGTCCGAAACTTCTAAACTTGAAGTTGTAATTCATGCAGTCATACACATTTTTGCAGGGCTATTACTCAACAGCTTTCCTTAAAGAGATTGGCAATAATTATCAGTTTTACCCATGCTGAGAAATTTTTATCATTCCCTCCAAAATAATCTGCTCTTAAGTATTTTGTGACTTACTTGTAAAAATGTGCCGCATGAAATAAATTTTCTTACATTGTTCGATCATCTTATGGGAGTTCTTCTATATCTGCATGTTGCATCTTGAGCTCATTCCCTGGTTCCTGAAGACCTGGTAGACTCTTACATTCCTGCCACCATTCAGACATAACCTCCGGCTAGGTTGCAGTTTCCCAGAAAGGCTCAAAGCTGTCAGCGATAGATTGGATCAAGCCTCTGGATGAACACCTCCCTTCCACTTGGATGGAGCTGAGCTGTGCTCCTAACCAGATTTGTAGACAAGCTGTTTTTCTCATCGTTTCCCCAAGCCCAGTTGATGTCCAGTGTTGTGTCTCCCTTCAATGTCTGTCAGTACACCCCCCCGTCCCAAAATACAGACGACATGTGTCCAAAGCAGTGGTCTCCACCTACTTTTCCAGCGGACCAACTCCAGGTCTTCTGGTTGATGCTCTGAAACTCAGACATCTAATCCCCCCAAAGGAAAGAGAGCAAAATTAATGATGTCTGGAAAGCTGTCACAGTCTAGACCTGAAAGCTAAGGATCCATAGAGAGAGGAAGTGGAGATAGCTAGGCTTTTTTAGTCAAAAGAGTACATAACTATGAAGATTGTGAATTTTATGTATTATCCCTTCATCTTATCCAGTACAGCGTCGTAGTGATGTTTGTTGGTACACATTCAGCCATCTTATACCTGCATGACTGGAACAGGATCACTGTGGACTTGGTGACATAGCAAGGCTGGGGGACACTCTGGACAGGATGCCAGTCCATAACAGGGAACATACCCACCACACACGCTCTGGCTAATTTGGATTATCAGTTCCCCTAACCATATGTTCTTTGGACCATGGGAGTAAACTGGAGAACCTGAAGTATCAGAACACCTAGTATACTTGGAGTACCTGCCCACTGACCTTCCCTATCATAATTTTTGATTCTTGATTACTGGCTAAAATTTGAACTAATTTCCATTAATATTATTCTCTTCAAGAAACAAGGTACTCAGCAGTGTACCATACGGAAAATAATTTGTTACAGTATAACTTTTAGGGATTATATTAATCATAAAAGCTACTGTATGACATCAATCAAGCTCTATAAAAAGGTTTTAGAGACATTCTTATTTCTCAAAAAAAACCCTTTTGTAACAGGGAAAATTTTAAACTGCAGAAAACCCATTTTTCTCTTTGGAGAACAGTAACATTTACATCAAGGACTTTATTAAATGGTGTAAAACCCCAGAAAACTGAAAGACTCTGTGACAGTGAAATGATTGTCTGTCCCCTGACCGAGGTCATAGGATGTTATCCACACCATTTCCCTCTTTTCTGAATCTCAGGAAGTATTTTTGCATTTTAACATTTACTCATTTACTTGATTTTCAGATAACTCGGCATTCAGAACTGTGCGTTTTCAAGCATATATTTCATGCTTATACATACATGTTTTCATGTGCAAAATAAATACTCAGATTTTTTATTTATCCACTTTATTGAAATATCAAAAACAAATAAAACAATGTTGTTTGCTTTTAAAATGTTCCAAGAAATGTTTTGACTTTTAAACTTAGTAAGAAAGGGGAGTCCTTTATTTTGTACCATATGAAATATGATGTGAAAATACTGGAAGAGCATTCACACTTAAACTTCAAGTCTAGTTTAAAAAATAAGCCACAACAGGGTGCAATATCATTACGACTGGCTGACCCCTGCTGGGGGTCTCAGGATCCGATTCCCCACTCTGATGTTTTTGCAGAATTGCCCCCCCCCCCCAAATGCAGCCAGCCTCACCCCCAATTTTAGCCTTATAGTCAGAAGCACATTTTTTTCACTGCATTGTCAGACATTTTGGATAATTGACTAAACGTGAATACAAATTGGCAATTACCAAGTATGCCACTTGCCATTAGAATCAGACTAAATGGAAACTTCACAATGTCTAAATTACAGACATCCAAAGGCATCTCATGTTTTCTGAACCTATTTTTCTTTCAGCAAAAACCTCCATCTCCCACTCACTTTGTCTTGTCCTTCACCGGGCCACCGTACCCAGGCTCTTTTGATCATGACGAGCTAACCCACCAAAACTCCTGACCTAAAAGTCAGTCACACCACCCCTCCAACGGTTCCTGGATTGAGAACAGTAAACAGTGATCAGTAGCAGTTCTGGACCATTTCAAGAAAGGGTGTCTGTTGCACATATGGAAAAAACATGTGTTGCCACCAATAAAATTATAAGTTAATGAAACCAACTCCCATCTGGGGGGCCAGTGGGTGCCTGCTCCCCCCCGGCCACCCCTAGAACCACCGCTGACTCTGTTCATACAAGGAGAGTAGATGGCACACCCAAATCAAAATATGGGGTTACTTATTATTTTTGGGAAGTCCTTTATTTAGAAAAAGTCACACAAGCTCTCAAGGATTCCACTCTCATTCCATCTGCAAAAGCATAACTTTTTCCACAGTAAGGCATGAACTGGAAAACAACTTTAATATGTCGCCTTCCAGAAGCTTTGGCTGCTTCAGAAGGACTGTGTGTGCTTTACTGGAATTACACTGTTTTTAAAAAAGTCTGAGTAACAGACAATTATTCCCATCGCATGACCATGGCTCTCCAGCCACTGAATCCTCAGATCCCTAACTTCCACACAGCTCTTCAGTAGATGAGTAATTTTATAAAGAGAAGAACAGTGTACATACAAACCTTCATGGTACCTGTCCACCTATGTATGTGCATTATTGGCTCCGAGTAGCTCACAAAGGGACAATGTGGGAAAACAAGACAGGCAAGGCTTTCTAATTTTAGGTGAGCCAGACAGAGAAGTTTCTAGACTCTTCTCTGAGGTCTAGAATCCTATATAACTGCCCGCAGTTATATAAAGATTATAATTACTCGAATGCCCCAGCCACGCTGTCGTGCACAGTCCTCTAATTCAGAAAGTATCTAAGAAATCCCTCCAGCATTTTTTGAATCTCAGGCAAGACAGCTGCACTTTTACATCTGTTCAGAATTCATAAATGCAAATGCAAACATACACACATTCTCAGGCATAAAATAATTCTGCTTTGTATTCTCATATAGGTTCAGCATTTTTTTTCTTTTCGAGAGATAATAAGAGATTCCATTTTTATTATCACAATAAATAATCCAACTAACCATGAAAAGAAATAAACGGAGATAAATGGTTATTTATCTAATTATTTTGAAAGTTTTGTCATTTTAAATGGTTTATTTATTTATTCTTCCTGTTATTATTGTTATTTGTGCTGTTGATGATGTTTGTATGCCCAGTGGGGCGCACGTCTAAATGAATTTTACATATCAGTGTTAACTCGATAGAGACAGGTTAACTAACCCTTATTGCCACAATCAGCAGTAAATGGAACTACAACTGTGAGCTATGTTTTGCAGCACGCTAAACTCGGAATTAAGCCTCAGGAATCTGGGGTCAGCCAATAAATATGCTTTGTAGTACACCCCACAGGATAATGATTTATGAGGAAACACAGAATTCAGTTTATCTGATTTTAAATCATTTTAGTTTTTTCTATTATTTACATAACCTACAACCTGCAGACACCATAGAATCAGCTTACAAAAAAAACTTTGATACATTTTATGTTGTACAATGGATTGACTCTTTTGACAGATATTGTCCATTCAACCGGCCAGCAAATCTATCTCTCTATCTATCTATCTATCTATCTATCTATCTATTGTGTTTTCATTCCTCCAGGTGACTTTGTGTCCCCACAACATGATAATAAACATGTCCACCCACAGTAGGTTACACACTAACAGCAAGTCACTAGAAATAGTAAGCAGCTAACATTTACACACAGCTGGGGCATAATTTGAACCCACAACCCTGCCAGTGTGAGGCAAGACTGCTAGCTGCTGTGCCTTCCTTAGCAGGATTGGATGCCAGTACACAAAGAAGTCTCCTGATTCACCATATTTACAACCACCAGGTAAATGAATATAGAAGATGGGTGGATTATGCACCATACATTGCACTCATATTGTTTGAATTTCATGCCCAACCCAACTCTATAATTAGCACCATTAGCAATCAGTACTTCACACCCAACATTATATGCAGTAGATGTGGAGCAGTGAAATGATGACCTGTCAACCATGTCTTTGCAAGCAGGATAATGCTGCTTCTCAGCCCAGAAAGTCATCCAGCACTCTCTGATCTCACGGGCACCTTTAAGGGGAGGCTACCTGGAAAACTGCACCCAAAGTCCTTATCAGCTATGGCTGCCCTCAGACCCGGCAAGGCTGCACTGCTCCTAGTGCAGGCCCTCTGCACTGTGCATAGTCGTACAGTGTAGGTGCAGATTTAAGCGATTTTCCAAGAACTCTAACTAGGACACAGTTAAAAGAAATAATTGTCATAGGACAAGCTTAGTTGAAATGATTAACTGTGGTAATTCTAGCTAAATTTGTGGTGTAGGTGTGCATGTTGAAAACTATTACTGGGAGTGCTGTCAATAGCTAAATATATACAGATGTGCAAAAAATGAATAGAAAAATGAATAATATATAGCTGTTGAAGGCCAGCCACAGGCAGTGTGCTGGTCCTTGCAGGCTGTCGGGGATTTTCCTGATGCCATGGGCCCTCAGGTCACTGAATCTCGACTCACTTGCCATGTGACTCACACCTAAGCGTCACACACACATTGGTCACTCTCCAGATCATACATCACTCTCCCCTTGGGGAGGCCAGGCAGGCGTCATTCTCAGTAGCTCTTTTGTCCTGTACTGATGCCATAAACAAACAACATGCAGTGAAAAATCTTAGGTGCTACAGTCCTAATAATAAATATTTGTTAAGTGTGACCAAGCGCTGTCAGTCTGAAATGAAAAATATTTAATGTTTAATAGCTAAAGCGTTTAATAACCTAGCTACTGGGGAATGCGTTGTGTGTTTCTCTACATCAGGAAGGGTTACGTCAGGAAGGGCATCCGGTGTAAAATTTTTGCCAAATCAAATATGTGGACAACAAAACAGATTTCCATACCGGATTGGTCAAGGCCCAGGTTAACAACGATCACCAGTAGCACTGTTAGCCAGCAGGGTGCTGGTGGAAAGTGGGCTACTGTTGGCCAAAGAAGAAGGAGCCGAAGAGGAAGGAGAGGGGGAAGGTGTGTCCAGGGGCAGGAGGAAAGGAGGAAGGTTAGGAGAGTGGAAGTGAGGGTAGGAACTTTGAATGTTGGTAGCATGACTGGTAAAGGGAGAGAGCTAGCTGATATGATGGCGAGAAGGAAGGTTGATATATTGTGCGTGCAAGAAACCAGATTGAAGGGGAGTAAGGCCAGGTGTATCGGAGGCGGGTTCAAATTGGGTAATGGGGTAGGGGTTATCCGGAAGGAACAGTATGCCAAGAGTGTTTTGGAGGTGAAAAGAGTGTCAGACAGAGTGATGAGTATAAAGCTGGAAACTGAAGGTGTGATGATGAATGTTGTTAGTGCTCCGCAAGTTGGGTGTGAGATGGATGAGAAAGAAAAATTCCGTAGTGAGTTGGATGAAGTGGTGGTGAGTGTACCCAAGGGAAAGAGACTGGTGATTGGAGCGGATCTCAGTGGGCATGTTGGTGAAGGGAACAGAGGGGATGAGGAGGTGATGGGTAGGTATGGT
>JAACJT020022756.1:12374-31369 GCA_009936485.2 Gymnarchus niloticus | reverse complement strand
TGTATAAATCTCTCTGACACAGGGACTGCACTTAATTTTGTTGTACTCGTTACAATGACAATAAAGATATTCTGATTATTATTGCTTGCCTGTAACATATATATTTATGCCATTCTGCTGCTGGTAGCTGAATTAAAATATACATGTAGAAGTTATAAGGTGGCATGGTACAGTAACACAGGACTGGACACCTTGCACATCGTTTGGGTTCCCTTCAGATACCCTGAGCAGATCCCTCATTTCAAAACACATGTTATGCAGAAGAAATTCTGTCTCTAAATTGCCCTTCATGGGAATGCATCTCTATTTCTGCTTGGCATCACTTCCAAGACACTCCACCCCCTTCCCATGACTAGTGTCCTAAATGGACACGATGCCAAACATGAATAGGCAGACTAAGCACTTCTTTCTCTCCACCTCTTGTGGATCCAGTGTATCAGAAACACAGCAGACTATTTTCTGAAGTTAGAGTTATGCCCGGTAATTTAAAGCGAAAGTCAATCTTGGAGAGCGCTGCACCTATTGAAAGTAATTACTGATTCAACCTAATGACGGTGACTATTTCCGCATCCAGCATCAATCGCAGCACGCTAAATCAGCATGCTGTTTTTCCAGACCAAAGAGGGTGCAGATCTGGCACCTTAAAATGCTTCCGTTTCCTACGCTTTTCTCAGTGTGCAAGATCTTGAGATCTGCTGCATCATTCTTTCATGAATCCTGTCACTAAATTTAGTTTGTAAGCACGTGTTCCTACATACGGGAGTAAAAGCCGCTGATGCTAGAGGATAAAAGCATAAACACTATGGTGTAAGTGAACACGTGTTGTAGCACACTGTCATCCACATCCACACTTCCAAAGTATCCTTATAAATGTATTAAAACTCCAGGACAGCATCAAATGCCAACCCTATCCTGATGGCAAGTCAGGAAGAGATGCTTACAAAAATATGGCCACAGCTGTGACCACAGTTTTTGGATATTGCTGTTCAAAGACTCAGAATGTCAACGTCTACATGCCGTCAGACTCAGCAAGTCTACATTTGACAAACCAAAGGGGAATACAGGTCACCCTCTACAACAGATCAGATCAAAGATAGGTAATCGGGTGATTTGGTGTCCCTAAGTTGCCCTGTGTGTGTGCGCGCCTGAGTTTGCCCTGCGATGAACTGTAACCCTGTCATGGATAAGTGGTTAGAACATGGATTGATGGATGAATGTTGTCAAGTAGCATAAATTCCCTACAGACACAAGGCTACATAAGTGAGGGGTCATGTACTGACCTTGAGGGATTATCTAGCATAAAAGTGAACACAGCTTAACAAAGCTCAGCAGGTTCCCTCTGTTGCCATTGGAAGCGGGTCCAGTATCTAAGCAGTCAAGGGGTTAGTCTTCTCACTCACTCTAGTTCATCCCATTTACAAGCCCATATGTTCCACAGCAGAAAGATGTGCCATAATTGGTCTTTAATTGCACATAAAAATGCAAGTTAACAATCCTTGTCAAGATTATAAAAGGTAATGCAAAGCAAAGTGTACTTAAGAAGTTCACATCTGGTCTGATACACCAGTCCTGCCTGTTAAGATTTTCCCTACATCTGCAACCAAGAACAGCTCCACAAATCAAAATGTGTTATATTGATACTTTAAAAAATAGTGTGGATTAATTTTCATTGCCATGATCAAAGCCTGTGCAACTTTCAAGGAACCAAGGAAATGCTAGAGGAACGCTTGAAGAACGTCTTAGAGAAACACTAGTCTGATATGTTGCCACTCATCGAGGTAATGTGATTTTCGGCACACATTTGAACACAAATCAGTGTAACCAAGGAGCAGACAGAGAAGTATCTTTCTCTTGTTACTTCAGCCAAGTCAGTGTCCAGTAATGGTGCAGCTCTGTGGTCTAACTCTGTTCATGACCAACCATAAACAGATAGCCATCCAGAGGGTAAAGCCCTGCAAGCTGATCTTCAACTATGTTAAGGTTATTATCATTATTAAATCTTTATTTAACCAGGTTAGTCCTGCTGATATTTAAAATCTCTGTTAAAGGGAAACACCCTTAAAGTTACATATTAAAGTGATGCGACACCCTCAGATTTGTTTTCTACAAGCCACACAACACCAATTTAGTTGGTAAGCATGAGATTCCCGCAGAGAATGGTCTCATTGGGCTGTAATTCTATAAGAAGGGTTTGTTTTCCTAACACTTATTGCCTGAGAAGATAAGGTTAATTCTAGTCAATACTTAATGTCACTGACTGATCAGCACCCCACAAGTGTGCTGATCAGTGTGTCTTTCCTGCCCTCAGCAATGAGCAGCAGGAGTTCCAAAGCTGCTCACTGAGCAGGTTTTACCATACCCTGTTCATCATTAGCTGATCAATCAACAGGGAACCGATGAAACAACCAGTGAGGAGCAGGAAACCCAAGGCTACACACTGAGTAGGACTTACCATGCTTTGTTCATCATTGGCTGATCTAATCAACAGGGAATCAATGAAGAAACCAATGAGAAGCAGTTTAAAACTGACATATCACCAAAACCCTGTCCACCAACAAGGCTCATTCTTCACAGTAATAACAGCAATTTCTTCAAAGAAATCATGCGGTGTGACCACCCATAAATACATCAGAGGCAAATACAGACTTTATGTACATATATGGAACAATGTCCGAGACATCATTTTGTCTGTCTGTCACCAGGATTTACGTGTCATGACTTTCTCCAGGATGAATTATGTCAAAGCTAAGCATTACTAGAGATGCTTGATAGAGTTGGACACTCTACTATGCCAAACTAACCACGAGTGACAATTCTTCAAAATACTACTTTTCCAAGCAAATTCTTAAATTACTAACTTAAAAATTTCAATCACATGTAATGAAACAGGAAAAAATGTATAGTTCACAACATTTCTGGGTATGAGACTTTTGCTAATTGGTTGAATTGGCATTTAGAATGATCGCATTGTGTTCTAAAATTAAATGACAATCCTTGCTGTTATAACACAATCCCTTTCCACAACTAAAGCAAAGTTAAATTAGGAATGATCTAATACTAGTCCATCACAGGACACAGGGCAGGGGGACAACCTGGATGGGATGCCAGTCCATCACAGGACACAAGGCAGGGGGACAACCTGGATGGGATGCCAGTCCATCACAGGGCACAGGGCAGGGGGACAACCTGGACGGGATGCCAGTCCATCACAGGGCACAGGGCAGGGGGACAACCTGGATGGGATGCCGCTGCATCACAGGGACATACAGATTCACGTATTCCCACACAATGGGCAATTTAAAGACGTCAATTCAGCTAACAGCATGTGTTTAGACTGTGGAAGAAAACAGGCATACCCAGGGGAAACCTGCTCAAATGAAGGGAGAAAAGGCAAGGTGCATCTTATATTGTTTTCACCCATCGATCTAACCATCTGACAGCTGCTACGTCACTTTGAGTCCACAAATATTTTAACTCTTCACTGGGAGAGCTGGTTCACAGTTAATACTCATCCAGTTTTGGACAGGCAGAGACAATAGACAAAACAGACAAAAAAACGGTAAGAGAAACACACCTTGACTGCTATACCTGATGCCATTTTGGATATTTTGTTTTATTTGGCTTGTTTTACTCATCTAACACGCATCATTCATGTGCATCTTCTAAACTTAAAAGCATATTGAATTTATTTTTTTTTCTCAGTCCTATTTCAGCTTGACCACACCTGTTTGCCTGCTGTATTGTTCAAGGTTACCAACTAACTTTAAATTTAGTGCCAACATACCCCTGCGGCCAGCATACGAATCATAGGTCTCGAAGAAAAACGCATTCAAACAACTGAAAGCAAATCCCTACATAAACATCTATTGTCTGCTGGGAAAATTCACAAAGTCTTTGGCCAAACTGACTGAAGAAATGTTTGGCTTCAGAACTAATTAGAGTAAGACATATTTTGATACAGTTTATGGTAGATTATGTTACAGAACTCAAATTTAATTAAGTTTGTGGATGAAAGTACTTAATAATGCCCCACTCCCTTTTGAAAAACCCTCAACACACCTTAACTTTAGAGTCCTCATTCATGAGTAAAAGTCAGAACAGCTGGCTTTTATCAAATTATATGGGAGGTGTCATCTATACTAAACATCAATTTCACCTCAAAGGCATGCATCTCTGACGGCACAGTGCCTGCAACAACTTTACACCAGATGCAAGTCCATGATACACACAGTGCGAGCCCATTAAAAATTGTACCACAATAACCTAAAGACACTAGCATCCCATCCAAGGTGTACGCCGCTCATTCTCCTTGTACGCTCTGGGATATGTTCCAGGCCTCCCTGCCGCCTTGGCCGGGATAAGCGGTCAGAATACAGATGGATGACCTAAAAATGTAAAACATCTAAGAAAACCCATGACTCTGCTACTATAAAATGGCATGAAACAAAGTAATGTCAATCCCACTGCTGCACGTTTGAAAGTCTGCAAAACCTCAGCAAACACATACAGTACAACTAAAACATTCCCTTTAGAAACACCTGTCCAGTAAGCTTAAATGGGGTGTAGCACTGAATTCCAAGCTAGCAAAATATTTTTAATATTTTTATTGTTTAATAATAGCATCAAACTCATAACACAATATGGGAAATAATGGCCAGCTTAAGATGCATAAGCCATAAGTTTATATGGTAAGTTAATTATGTAGGTAATGTCCTTAATGGGGCATTGACTGGGGCACTGTGGCAGCATGATGACATTGCTGTACTCTTCTCCTGGCAATGTTGTTAATATCAAGGTCATGAGCTTGATATCTGCTCCAGCTGCTAGCTAGCTCTTACCTAGATGAAGGGCAAAGCTGTATGCTGTAATATAGTATGCTACAACAGCTTAGGTAACAGCTGACCAGCGACTTGGCCAGTGGCTATGTTTACAGCATCCTGAGGTACGAGCTGATCGCGGAGATGTTTTACCAGAGGTAGCAGAAGGGCCAAATTGCAGCTGCCATGCGTTAGGAAAGCTGACAATCTCAGCATACGAGACACCAAGACATATGAGAGCCTGCCGAAGGTGCTACAATCAACAAGCATAAAGATCATCAAGATAAATATCAGCAATACTGTTTAGGCGTGAAATTGGCATGCCATATTTCCATGGCAGTCAACACGTCATACGCATTAATAAAACCCCTCTGCCTTTCGCTAGCACTCAACACCACATGCTGTCAATAATGTCTTGTCATAACAGCAGTCCAGCACGACCGAACTTCACTTTCCCGCGATGTGCTGCAATGGTAAACAGACAAACAAATCATGTCGCAACTGAGTGACGCACCGAACACTTAGGTCACCGCTAAACTGCAAGCATTCCCAAAACAAACACCCGGCCGACGTAAAACAAGCAGTGACCATGTGTGGCGGCAGTAAGATGTCACCAACTCGTGAATCAGTTCGTAAATTTAATTTCCTACACGCAACCTGAACGATCGCTCTTGCATGTATCATACACTGGGCAATAGACTATAAATTAATACCTGATAGCGGTACATGGCCAAATGCTAATATTCTTCATATAGTCACTGTGGCCTGAGGCGATAACAAATAACTCTTGGGAAAAAAAGAACAAATCATGTTTGTTCTTCGACTTCCTGAGTGGAACCATGGCATTATTATAGGAATTAATATTTATATATACAGTATTATTGATAAGCCATGAAAATACCAAATGCTTTACACTTTTTTATCATGTATGTGTGTGAAGGAATGTCACCTTGGGATGGAGTTAAGGGTAATCAAATGGAATCGTCAAGCCTAATGAGGACAGTCATGGGTAAAATTACTGAAGCCTGTGGGGCAGGAGTCTTAATTACTTTAGGTTACTCTTCTTCTTCTGTCTTAGGTATAAATCCCTCTAATCTGTATAACTCCTGAGCTCCTCTGATTCGACAAATCAGTTAATGTCTGCGTATGACAGGCACCTGGGAGGGCCATTAGAAGACGTATGAAAATGTCAGCCAAACTTTGCACCTTATTCTACTGCATTTCACTACAGTTATAAAAGGGTTACAATTCAGAAATGTAGGTTAGCACTGCTGGTTATGTGATGGCTAGTCTAGCTTTGTCTGGGTAATTGGATAGTTCAACTCAAATACTTGGAAAAAAAAAGATTAGTTTGTGTTTATTCTTATTCTGTTTTCAGCTGTTCACTTTGGAAGACAAGTTCACTTTCACTGTATGTTCAGATAACTTGTTTGCTTCGGTCTCAGGGGGCTAGTAATTTATTAGTTCCAAGAGTGAAAAAACACGACGTTGGGCTGCAGAGCATTCTCCTACAGAGCTCTGCAGCTGTGGAATAGTCTTCCAGCAGCAGTGTGGGACTCTGGCTCACTCTCTGTCTTTAAGTCTACACTTAAAACACACCTTTTTAGCCTAGCTTACAGAAACCTTAGGTAGTTACTCACTCCCCAACTAGGCTATAGGCTGAGGTGTAGAGCTGCCGTTGACTTTGGATGAACTGTTCTGTCAGTGCTGTCACTCCTGCTTCGCACATTGCTGTGTGTTGTTGGAGTTCTGGTGTTCCGGGATTCCTCATGCCAGGGTACCCACCAGCTTCTTCCTCATAGTTATGCTGCCATATATAGTCATGCCAGAGTTCATGCTGTTCATTGCACTTATTTTGCTGAATTAAATTGCTGCTCTGCTCATGCGCTTTTCTCTCTCCCCCCAGCCCCCTTTCTGGGGTGGTACTATCAGAGGTCTGGACTCAAGAGGTCCCACTATTTGTCTGTTGGCCTACCGTGTCCTCCCTCCCCAGCTCTTGTCCATCCTGACTGGTTTGCTGTCATTTGAGCTGCCAAACTTGCTCTTTGACTCGACCACCAGACTTTCTCCTCCAATACACTGCTGTCCATCTGGCTGTTATACCTCATTGCTGTTACATATTGTGTTAATTTAACTTGTCCTGCCTGGTGCTGGCCAGAGGAGGATGGGCCTCTCCCTTGAGTCTGGTTCCTCCCAAGGTTTCTTCCTCCTGAGGGAGTTTTTCTTTGCCACTATCACGTTTCATTTACTCTGTAGAGACCTTAGGCCTGGGACTATGTAAAGTGCTTCATGATAATGCTCCTTGTTAAAGGCACTATATAAATGCAATTGAATTTAACAACTTCAGATAACTTTGGTGAATCTACAAGAAAAGTATATAAAAATGCCACAAACCCAAAAAAGACCAATAACCCTTTCATATATTGTGCTTACGACATTGGACGGCTATTTAAATTCCATTATCTAACAAATCAAATGATTTTAAAGTTAAAAGATGTATGGAATCCTCTTTAGGAAATGTTTCCCCCAAAAGAAGCAAAGCTCTAAATAGTGATTCACTTTCACACCTAGTAATTTCATCTGTGTTACTTGTAGTGATGTACTCAAATACGTGCAGTACAATACATGCATCTTTTTAAAAATTCTGTGCAACTTTTAACTTGAAAACAATCTATAGATTAGATGACGAGATTTAAATAGCTGTCCACTGTAGTAAGCACCATACATGAAAGTATTAACAAATTGTAGATTATAATAAACACAGTTTTGCTTAATTAAGGCAGCTCAGCAGTTGCAGACAGTCAGTGGTTGAACAAAACCTAAAATATCAAGGTTACATCCTTTCAATAAATAACAAGTCTTCTTCCCCCCACTTATTACTAAAATAAGAGCCTACAAAAGGCTCGCCAATTGCAACTTTTTTTTTTTTTTTTTGCCATGAAATTGAGAAGAGAAGCCAGTGGAGAGTACAGGTGTGAAAAGAGACCCTGTCTCCTTCCGGCACATGGAACCCAATGTGTAACATGCTCCTAGCTCAGTCTGCAGGGATGGAGAAGAAGCAGTGAGCGGAACAATTTTCCAGGTGGCTGCCGAGTCAGGAATGAGTAGCATTCCGGCACTGTCCAGGGACACCACGCTTGGTACAGTGTGTGTCGTGTCGGGCTGGGATGCAGGTGGACAGTTGTCTATAGCAGCGGTACATCTCAAGGTGTTTGATTTCGAGTTACATTACCCAGCAGCCCCAGGGACCTGAGAAATTACAAGGCAAGGTGTAAGTGTGTTTATTTCAGCCAGCACATGCCATAATGCTTTTAATGCATACCTTCACAGGATTTTAAACAAAATCTCCAAATTTGAGGTAGTGAATAAATGAATGCACAGACTAACAGACAAGTATAGAAAATGTATTTTTTTCAGATTTTTAAAACTGAAACTGAGAAGTTCAATTGAGGTAAAAAACAATACTTTTTAAAGAAGAACAACGTAATATAAACATGCCCTCACACACACACACGTTTGTATTTCTAACCTTGTGTGAACCTGAATTACAAGTACATTCATTTCTATGAGCCTAACCCTAATCATAACTATGACAACCCTTTAATAAAAATGTCAGGTTTTTATTACTTCTTAGGGACATTTTGTCCCCACAATGTAATATAAACATGGTACACACACACACACACACACACACACACACACACACACACACACACACACACTATGGTTGAAACTGACTTATCATTTAGGAATGAATATAGAGAATATGGAAAACGCTTTTCAAAAAAGATGTAGATACAGATAATGGAGAATATTGCTTGGGTATTGCAGGTTATGAATTTCTAACGAAAGGCTAGAATAACGTGTTAGTCACATGGACATTTACATGTGTCTGCTTAGTACCAAGGTAATGGTTATTTCATACAAAAAGGTGTTGAAAAAGCTTTACATTAGCATAAAGGTATACTGATTCATTTAAGATCAAAATGCTAATGCTACATGAAAATCTAATTAAAAGAAACATGAGAAAGTTCTAGCACATTTGCAAGTAGCCAGTTCACACTTCTAATTACTTGTAATTTTAAATACAATGACATTGTATGAAAAACAAAGGAGAGAGCCTAAGTCACGATCCCCTTAAAGAGCATTCCTAATAGGTTATGCAGATCTTGAAACTTTTCTATTTTGAATTGCATTATTAAAGACTATAGCTGTTTTACAGGCAAGCTTATTTTTGCACATGATTGATAAGTCTGTACCTGAGAACACTTCACATCCCAAATGGAGTGAGTTTTTATCCATGATTTTTATCACTTGGACACTGTTTTGTCATAGCAAAGTGAACCTTACAGCAGCTACCAAAATTCCAGATTGCTGTCTGCATTTGTGCTTAATGAGAAAGAAAAATGATACAAAAAAATCTTCAGTTTCATTTTAATTAGAGCAGAATTTCTAATGTTGCTGTTTCATATCTATGGTATATTCAGATACCAACATTAAGGTTACAGCACCGGTCAACTACGGTTGCATCACATTTACGTCCCTCCTAACGCGATTGAGTTTTTTTTTTTTTTGGCTTTTTTAAAGTCATATTCAGTATCCCTTGAACCCATATATTTACATACACATTACAAGTGTCCCTCTCGAAAAAAACAAAAAAAAAAATACTTTTGAGCAAGAACAAATTAGATAAAATAAATAGCGTGATAATAATAAGCAGGCAATTGTTATTTTCCAATGCGAATAGAATACACTTTACTAAATTTACTAAAATAAAGTGTTGGAAAAAGGTCAAATCACATTACCAATAACTGTGACTAATAGTCATAAGGACAATTTAAAGATGCTGCAGGTCAAAGGGAAGAAAGGATTATGCCTTAACAGAGGAGTGCTGTAAACTGATTTTATCGTTTTTATGACCATGTCATTCGTTCATTTTTCTATTAGTATTATAACAACACACTCCAAACTACAGTTCCTCTGTGTTTTAAGCACTCAGAGACCCACTCTGAAAAGTAGGGAAAAGACGTCTGAAAATAAAAAAATACATGCGATGCATCATTCTGACATTTTTATTAAGACGCTTTTCTGTACTGTGGCATTTCAGACGTAGTAAACGCGTTCTCTCTGTCTTTGTTCAATAAACAGTAGGCAGTAACAGTAGTAATAGGCCTGGCGAGGTAGCCACAGTAGAAGGTGAATCTTTGTGAGCAGACCGAAGATGATACTTACTGACTGGCTTAATAAAGAGCTAACAGGGCGCTCGACGTTAACATTTTTCAGGCTCCCCATTTTGCAGAACATTAGTAAACTGCATACCCATCACAGATGGATTTCCACGACCATCCATTATGCAAACAGTCCGTACAAGTGGGGGATGAGGTCACAGCACTTTCCAAATACATTATTCATACTCCTCAGGAACATACAGAAAGAGTTTTACTAGGTCAACATTAAATAAATAGGCTCCCTCTATATAAGCTGATTAAGAATGACCTAAAAACACTGGCTCCCAATGTGTATCAGCAGATCCTTTTAATGCAGGCTGGACTCAGCACTTAGGTGCTGGGGGCACCGTGATTAATGGAGGCTTCCTTGGCCCTGGCATCAATGCCAGGCTGGGATTGAAAAAAAAAAAAAAGTTTTCAAAATGATGATTTCTCTCCAGGGTGCTCAATATTCAGTTGCTTAAAAGCAGAGGAGGAGCTGAAGATGAAGCATTTTAACAAAGGGCAATAGGTGGAATTAAACACTTTGGAGCAATTAAAAGCTCTGTATAAAACTCATCTCAGTCTGTTTCACGTGTGATTCAGTGAGATACGAGATGCACCGTAAAGATCTGATGAAGTCACAGCCTCAGTATGACATTGCGTACGTCTGAAAATCAAAAGGAAAAAATCCACTGGTGGATGTCCATGCATCCACGTTACCATCCTTTCTTCTTGTCGCTCCTAACGATTCAACATGATGGTAATCTTTACAGTTTCAAAAAAAGTCAAAAGGTTGCACTGCTATGCTGTACATACCACACAGGATACTGAAGGCAATCTGTGAGAAAAACATGGCATGCATCTAATATGTGTCATTCCTGTAAGCATCTTCACAGGATCAAATTAGAAATATTATACAATATACCTGAAATTCAATTCAATTTTTTTTTTATATAACACCTTTAACAAGGAGCACTGTCACAAAGCTCTTTATATAGTCCCGGGCCTAAGGTCTCCAGAGAGTCAGCCAAAGGTGAGAGTGGCAAGGAAAAACTCCCTCAGGATGAAGAAACCTTGAGAGGAACCAGACTCAAGGGGGAGCCCCATCCTCCTCTGGCCGGCACCTGGCAGGACAATTTCAAAAATATTGTATCACATATGATATTGATTCATCAGCAAAAATAAGTAATGGTGTGGTATCCATTCTGTTAGACCCCATTTTCACTGAAACAGATATTGTTCCAGGTTGTGGAACATGTTGATACATGGCATGTACAACACACCCCAAAGTGTTACGTTTAAATAACAAGCGTTGGATTTTGGTTCCATAAACTGAAAATTTCATAAATACAAACTAGCTCTGGGCAATATGTAGTCACCACCTACGATTCAGCAGTCCTTATTTCCTAGGTTTCAAAGCAAAAATCCTTATGTCCCAGTATTGGCTTAATTGCAGCTTCATGTCCCTTGGGCGTTCAACTCAGCAAAATTCTGAGTATAAACCCCAGGAATGCAGATGTACCCAGGGGCTGTAACTGATTATTCAGAAAGATGTGCTGAGCTTTAATGCAAATCTCTAATGATGCTTTGGCTTCCATCCAGTTCTGTAACTAAGGAAAAAGTGTGTCACATGCCGAAAAGAAGGAAGACTTGTATACTCAGTAACCGCTAAAGGCCTTGGCACCGTCCGGAACAGGAGTCACACTGCTGTTACTTCTTATCTCCTTCTCAATGAAACTACTTAAATAATCATATTTCAGTCTCCATGTTCTGTTGTGACCACTTTCTCACAGTTTATATGTCCATAGTCATCCAGATTTATTTCTGCTGTTAATGTACTTACAGCATGTTTGTTTGAAATGAGACACGTTAAAGATTTACAGTTTTTCTAACGTTTGGCCTGTGTGACTGAGAGGATAAAGCCATTAAGTAAATTGCATGAGAGACTTTATCTTAGTCAACCACGGGCCAAAGGGGCCCTTGAAAATAAACCCTACCAATGCTATTAAAGAGTTTATACAGAAGAGCCACATAAGACCTGTTCAATTTGGGCAATAGTAGCCCAGAAGAGTTACACATATGACTACTTGCTGTGACAAAGGACACTTAAGATAGTATCTGTCATGGCCAATAAATAAGTGAAAAAAAAAAAAAAAAATCACTTATCAAACACTGTATAATCTTTTCCATCCATCCGTCTGTCTGTCCATCTATCCACCAAATTACGCAGATATAAATTTAACACTTTTGAAGATGAAGCTCAAATATTTTGGGCACACAATGAGAAGACAGGAGTCACTGGAGAAGAAGCTAATGTTGGGAAAGGTTGAAGGCAAAAGGAGGAGGGGACGGCAGAAGATGAGATGGATAGACAGTGTAGTGGAAGCAATGAACATGAGTTTGGGCAGGCTTCGAGAGGCAGTGGAGGACAGGGCGGCCTGGCGTGCTGTGGTCCATGGAGTCGTGAAGAGTCGGACATGACTGCGTGACTAAACAACAAAAATTTAACACTTTAGAAAGACTGATAATTATCCAATGCCTCATCTGAATTTTCATGGTGTAATCCATGCCTCAAACTTCTCGTAACACACCCCCTCTGCCTCACTATTTGACCTTGTACTATCACGCTGTCTTAGACTAGGTGCCATTTCCAAATCTCTCATAAGTGCTGAATGGGGTGGAAGTTTGGTGACTGGAATAGCCAGCCATACGTGGTTTACACAGCATTCATGCTCATACTGTGGACGGGAGTGCCTTCATCGTGGAAGATTGCCTCCCCCCATGTCATGATAGGAATACCTTCAATGAAGATGAGTAGAAAGAAGCTACAGTAGGAAAGTGCACCTCATATCACAACAGAGATGGTAGAGCAGTGCACTATGGTAAAAAAAGCACTTGAGCTAGTACACTTCTCTTGGTTTTCTGAGAGCAGTTTGAGGCTAACCACACGACTGCTGCGACTGCCTTCCATACTGCTTTACTCAAAAAGGGGTATTTCTTTCATCATATAAGGCATTTATTCTCTGGTACCTGACCGTATTCTCTCTATAAGGTTGAATTTCATTTATATTTTATATTGCCTTTCCCAACACCGGTGCTCCGCAGAGCCTAACAAAGAATCAAACAACAGCCTCGTGAATTAACATCCCACAGTTTAGCGTAAAAAAAGCATAAATGAATAGAGAATTAAAGCCAGAACAGTTGAGGAATGAAGCCAGATGATGGAGGAGAGGAAACGACACTGTCGTTTGACATAGGAGGAAATAGTTTTGGTATCCAAGGTCAACTGGCATGCTAATAATAACCGGTAGAAAAACAATGTCTTTTGGTGTACTGCTGTCTTCTGTCATGCCATCTGCGGGTCACCAAAAGCCTGCACCGATCACACATCCCAAGTGACAGTTGCAGTCACACAATTCAGAGATATGTATGTGTGTTGGTTAACATTTTCAGCTATTGATGTCAGAGTGTATGGATTCAGTCCCCAGTTAGCCTAATCAATGATGTCCTTTCCTGAGACCATAACCATTGTCCTTGGTGAAATTGATAAGGTGAACAGTCTTCATCGCTGGAGCTTCTGGAGCACGTCCTCCAGAACCCCATCAATCTCTCAAAGTCATTGCAGTTTCTTGTTTTCAGGGCAGGGAATTTCAAATAATGCTTAAACAGGCATGCTCAGCCTTACTGTACATGACCCAAAGTACACTCCGTCCAGAGAGTCCCCCGCCTTGTGCCCTAAGCTTGCCTGGGATAGGCTCTAGACAACCCTGAGTAGGATTAAGCAGTTTGGAGATGGATGGATGGATGGATGGATGGATGGATGGATGGATGGATGGATGGAGCCAAAGCATCATGGAATGCAAAATGCATAATAATCTCATTAAACACGGCTGCATGTTTTCAACGTGATGCTGATTTTAGTCAAAGACTTCCATTATTTTATTAGTTACTAGTATCTCTCGTACATTGCCCAAAATGCAATGCATTTAATTACAGCTTTTGTTTAAGCCACATTAATGTACTTGAGTCTTCCGATGTCCGGCTAAACCCAGCAGTAATGAGGTTATGCAAATTAGACAGGTCCCGGGTATAGTACAATTAACATCGAGAAAAAACTGAAATTAGTTTTATATGGATTGCCCACCATGAATATGACTACAGTAGAAATAAATGGAAATATTCACCCCATATGTACCAAAATCTCAAATCTCGTTGGGGAATCTGTCTGCCTCTGTGATCCTCTATTAATATGCATGTCTTCATGAATGATACAGAGGCAACCAAATTTATGTGCTGTTTACATAACTGTCTTCCAAACAAATTAGGAGCAAAACAACTTGTTAAGCAGCATTTGAGAAGCCAGCAGAGCTATTTGTATCAATATGTAAACTCAGCATGCCCATTTTATGCACAATTTCATTGGAAAGCAAGAAGAAATGCTTCTTTACTCAGCACATTTCATTCCAGTCATGTTTCATATGCCAAGTTAACAAACACCAGGCTGGACAGCCTCCACTAAAAGGTTGATTCTGGGTCAGGAACTGTCGTTGCCTCCATATTCCAGCTAACACTGCTGGAAGAGAAATGTTGCATTACTTTAAAGATTGTATTATCTCCTCTACCAATGAAACCGTGTACATACAACAAAGAGAGCAAAGCAAATTCTCACACTGTGCCATCAGCACAAAAAAATTGCCTATTTATCTCCCCCAGTCTGTCAGACTTGATTAGAGACAGCAGAACAGCTCAAGATTGGCTAATTTTCTCAATTTAATATTAGTAGGCGTTAGAGTAATCTTTGTTTAACTTGCGTTTTTACAAATAACATGTCCTTTATATTGAAAACCCATATATACACAGGTGGAAATGAACAGACTTGCTGAATGCTACCTGCTTTTGAATAAGCAAGACATTTTGGATGAATCTGGAGAAATTACCACGTTTGTGATATGCAAATGATTGTTATTTTGATGTTTAATCAGCCCTGTCACACGGCAGCTGGAACATGTCCCAATTAGGTACCCACATTTACATTATTGCTGAGTGTAGTAAGAGAATGCTAAAGCTAATGAGCACCAGCAATGCGTTAGCTCTTAATTCAGCTCTTGTAGCTGTACGTTTCACAGCACTAACTAACGTGAGCTGGAGGAGATATAGAGGAAAGGCACGGACAAGGGCTTAGGTGATCTTTTATTAGTATGGAAAGCAGTGACCAACCTCTGTGGCTACAGATGTCTCCAGGTAATGGCCACCGGCTGACAGTGTGAGAATTACTTTCTTCAATATGGTAAATTCTTGGAATCAAGAAGAATTGTGGGTGCCTGAGGTATGTCTCCAGAGAGGTATGCTGAGTTTTGCATGCAGTTTTGTCTTAGATTAACTATTTAGCTTAGCTGTGCCGCTGTGAGTTTTCACACATTTGACTTTCTGACTCCACTGTTAAGCCAGTTCTATCACACTTCCTGTTGGATCGCTAATGTGCTGCTCACTCTGTTTGTATTCACCTTTTTCTCAATAACCATTAAGATTGATAAAAGGAATGTCTTGTAAAAAGCCATAGTTTACAAGAAGGTGGCAACACGAGCCCCGAGAGAGGACTTTCGATAATGCAGCTATTCACGCTGAATATTTTAGCTGGACCCTGAACAATACGATTTCTGTATCGTATACTTTTATGCTTGAAAAGAGCCTGACTCTATTTCATTCACTACTTCCTATTGTCCTGCACTCCACCATAGAGGTCCTGCAAGGTACAGGAGTGATCTGTCCTGCTTTATCACCCTTTGAATGTTACACCTAGTATACTATGCTTTGAAGTAAACAAAAAAAAAGACATGTACAAGAACACACATTCAATGAGCAAAAACAAATAAACAGTCCATGTCACACAACCAGACCCCCAAAAAAGTAAATAAGGTAAAAATGGATGGGCGTTTTAAGATGCACAATCACAATCCTGATCCCAAATCATAAATGGTTCTGCGAACCTGTCTAAATCCCTAAGACGCCATGCTGAACTTGGGCAAATCAATCTGACAACTGAAATGCACAGAAATTGTACCAAGTCAATGAGCATAGCTGATGTTCCCTTATCCTCATATCCACGCAAAAATTTATGGCTGTAACTGGTGCTAAATATGCCTTCACAAAACATCATCTGTTTAAATTAATACTTTAGCGATCATCATTTCATCTGACACTCTTTAGAGTGGACTGATTTTTTTTTAACTTGTCTTATCCTAATAAGTCATTTTATGCATTTTGAAAGAAATACTTCTTTCTTTAAATGTACACCTTATTTGAACACAATATGAATGACCTTAATGCCTTTGTAATGAAGAGCAAATTAAAGTTAATTCCATTATAACAATTAAGTTATTCAAACCATTATGTACAATTTGGCATTGCAGCTTAGATTATGCACTTTGTACATCATTTACATCCTTTCACGCAGAGAGTACCTCACAAAATGAAAATTTAGAACACCCTCAGCAATATGTCAGCGAGAACGAATCATCTGATAGCGATGGGGCAGTGGGGAAGACTCTCAGAAACAGCTTGGGGGAGGACAACACTGTGGAAAAGGGAAGAAACTGAGTAAATAATAGATTTTGATTGTTGCCGTCCTGCATCACTTTGACACGACACAGCTCTCTGGTAAATTCAGACTGAGTCTGCTGTTGCCAGTCCTCGAGCTGATGAATCTTTGTTCTGAGGGCAATCCCAGAAGCCCCACCCCCTTCATTGCCAATCATTCAGACAAGCTGAAGAGAGCAAAGGCCACAGCAGCAGGTAACCGAAACCCTCCGATCATCTTAAGAACTAATCGGTTGTCTTTTTATTATATTCTACTGTATTATGTTGCACAATAGCAGTTTTGGATTAATAGCCTATTTACTTCATTATATGGCTCTTGCTATTTTCATGACTATGTGTCCAGTACAGGACTGCAAAACGCCCGGATTCTATCCTAGGATGCACACAGAGCAGAGTAGGGGAACACCCTGGACGGGACTCCAGCCTATCACAGGGCACACAAACCCCCTGGATGGGACTCCAGCCTATCACAGGGCACACAAACCCCCTGGATGGGACTCCAGCCTATCACAGGGCACGCAAACACCCTGGATGGGACTCCAGCCTATCACAGGGCACACAAACCCCCTGGATGGGACTCCAGCCTATCACAGGGCATGCAAACAGCCTGGACGGGACTCTAACCTATCACAGGGCACACACTCTCTCATACACACACGCTATTCAGTGACACCACATCCTGTTTTTAGACTGTAGGAGGAAACTCACCTAAGGACAATGAGAGCATGCAAACTCCAGACAACCAGACCCAGGGAAGAGAAAGAACCTTCAGTCTACAGTAGGCTATAACACCAAGCACCTATTCATTTGAATAGTAAACAGACATAAACTCAATAAAGCACTATTCCTTAATACTGGAAAAGATTGTAAGACTCCAGCGGATCACAGTGGCTCAGTGCCTAGCACCTCCAGAGTTGGAGGTGTGAATCCTGACTCTGTTTCATGTACACATGTGGAGTTTGCATGTCTTCCCCATGCTTCATAGGTTTCCTCCTGGTGCTCCGGTTTCCTCCCACAGTCCAATGACATGCAATCCAGGCTGAATGGTAATTCCAAATTGCCCGTTGTGGGTAACTGTGCCCTATGTTTGGTCGTTGTCCACCATCTTCTGCCCTAAGCTATCTGGGATAGGCTCCAGGCAACCCTGCACCAGATGAAGCTTCTTGTAAAATAGACAGATGGGTATTAAGAATCTAGAGTGTACACAGCTTCTGTTACACCAGTGTATTCACTGCAGTCTGGTATTTACCTGTAATGCTGCTAAATAAATAAAATATTACTCACTTACTGGTTTCATAAATTTAACTGCGCTATCCCAGCAGATAATCAAAAGGTGTGAAAGCTGAGTGAAATAAGCAGTTACAACCCCCTGGCAAGACAAGCAGACAGCCTCTCCAGTGTCTGCACAAAATCCCCTTTGAATTGATTGGCGCCGTTCATAAATGTAACCATCATGACTGATACTGTTGTCTTTCTGTCTCCGCTCTCCATGCCTGATACATTGTATAACAACCGCGCACGGTATTGCTGTTTGATTGAGCGCACCAAAGACAATATTGCCTAGGGAAGAGTAATTGAAGCTCAACCTTTTCCTTCCAAGAATACTAGTAAATTTTTACGTTATAAAGTGTAAGGAGTAGCTGCAGATAGATTCATTTATGAAACCCTCAATCAAGGTGACTTCTTAGCTGACCCAAACTGCCTTGCCTTTGCCTTCCTGTTTGTGTGTTCTGTGTTCCCTCCATGTGGGTCTGAAGGTCACGCTCAAACTTTAAAAGTAGAGCATCCCTTGGAGGTATCACATGACACCCGGTTCTCACTGGCTGCACCTGCTGCCCAATGACAGTAACTTTAAGCATCTCTAAATCTTCATCTCTCTGGCAGTGTTGGGAGTGAGGCAGAGTGCAGCTTTCTCTCCGAAACCCTAAATATGACAGGGAGAACATGTGCGTGGAATCAGATGTTGCTTCGCTGTCCACTGACATGCGTGGAATGATCTACTGACAAATAAAAGCCTGACTGAGAGCACAAATACACAGTACAACAGTACAGCACAAATTCCATCCGGTGCTTACCAGGTGAACCTGGCTCGATTCTCATTTTTCTGCTGGAAGATGAATGGCTTTATGTAGAGCTCTAGTTTGTGGTACTGGTCTCTACTGGCTTTATACAGTGCACCAGTCTTCTGTACTGGTCCCTATTGGCTTCATATAGTGCACCAGTCTTCTGTACTGGTCTCTACTGGCTTTATACAGTGCACCAGTCTTCTGTACTGGTCCCTATTGGCTTCATATAGTGCACCAGTCTTCTGTACTGGTCCCTATTGGCTTCATATAGTGCACCAGTCTTCTGTACTGGTCCCTATTGGCTT